>WNNJ02001529.1:0-88723 GCA_012934845.2 Pomphorhynchus laevis | reverse complement strand
ATTATGAATTATAATTATAATTTATAAAAATATTTGAAATTTATAAATTATTAATTTTGAATATTTAAAATTTTTTGATAGTTTAGTAATTTTTCAAAATATAAAAAATATAAATACGTATATAAAATATATTTAATTATACATAATTAATTAAAATATTTAAAATTTATAAATTATTATTTTAAATTTTTAAAACTTATAAATAGTTTGGTCTACAAAATTCGTAGACTCGTTTAACTGATCTAAATTATTTAGTTTTTAAATTATATAATTTTATTATTAATTATTATAATTAAAATATTATTATATAAAAATATTCTAAATTTTTTATAGTGAATTACAGCTGCTTGCTGGCCTTCATTTCCTCCTCGGCCTGTTTGCGGTTTCTGTCGTGTGGAAGAAGTTTATCGGCGAAGCAACCTTTGCAGTATATTTCTCCATCCTGATCTTTATATGTACCCAAAGTCAACGTTGTATTGCAAGTTTTACATCTAAAGCACTTTTCGTGCCATTGCGAACTGCACGCACCAATTCTTTCCGCAGAATACACTGCGGTTCCACATCGTGAGCACTTTTCAATTGCTCCACCAAATTTCGGTCCCATTGTTTCTCGTTCATACTCAGGAAAATACGTAAACTCAGCTAATTGATTTGAGCTATTTAAAAGTTTTAAAATAAATAATGAAATTATTGTAAAGTTTATACTTCTTTGGATAATGAACCAATTTATTGTTCTGAGGTAAATAGAGGCAACTAAAACAGAGCTTTGATACCCAACGAGATTTAATTATCTCTAATTAAACAAATTTATATCGTGTACATTTTACATACGACAACTTCACATTAAAGCTCTTGTTACACCGGATAAGGTGTCGCGAGCTTGTTTCAAGCTCGCGACATCGTCCACAATAGTGTAGTCAGCCGACCGCCCATTTTATTACGCCTATTATATATACAGTACGCACACTAATAATGTTGATGTCAACAAAATCTCATAAAAGAGTTTAAAAAAATTTGCGTGTGGAATTTTTCAACGGGCCGGATAAAATTAGCAAAAGGGGGATCCGGCCCGCGGGCCGGCTTTTGCTCACCCCTGATTTATACGGATAAACGCTTAGAAACAAATTAAAATAAATTATTATGTTTTAATAATTGTTAAATTAAATAATTTAAAATAAATTATAGTGGAAAATATCATAGACAAACAACCGCAAAATTTGAATGTAACCAACTTATCGAACTATTACTTTGCTAAATCAGAATTTTGTTGGCATACCGTTTTGCTCGTTTTCACTTTTTCCTGACGATATTATCATCTGCAGACCAAAACTCGTGTCTGAAACTGGATAAATCGTTGCATTTTCATTTTCAAACACTAAATTATCAGCCTGGATATATTTCAAATTTAATAAACCAGACTTAATACATCAGAGGTTTAAAATCGAACATGTAAATTTTTTTCTATTTGCTATACAGTGAAAAATTGACTGGGAGTAATAAGTCTGTAATTTTAATAAATTCTCAAAAGTGGAATGACTCATTATCATGAGTCATTCCTCATTCCATGAGGGTTTTACGACTCACCTAAACATTTACTCGCTGACATCAAAAGCGATACTTCTCGCTGACATTTTCATCGTACTGAGCATTGGCGATTGTAAAACAAATGCAACGCTCTTCGATTTCATTATTCACAAGTCTGTGAAATTAAGCTTGATTGTATACATTTCCTTTGACTTATCGCGCTGCTTAAATTAGCATTCTTGATGAACCAAAATAGCAGTCTGCAGTTATTTTGATAATTGTTTAAAACATTCAATATTTTGTTTTATGTGCGAACATATATTTTCCTACGGAACCGCTGCGTTCATTATATTACCCTATGAATTTAAAAAAATCGTAAAGTATCCCGCTAAGTATGGGATTAGTCTGTTACGGATATACGGCAAGGTAAGCAGCTATGATTTAAATTCACACACAATAGTTATAGACAATGATGTAATCGTTGATCTAGAGAATGTTGACCATCAAATACCATTTCGGATTGCGATTGGACAAATTTTACACGTTATAGGCACAGTTGATCCTTCAATAAAAAAATTAAAGGCATTTCTACTAGAATTGTCATCAAGCATGTTGCTGGATAACTTGCATGTGATTATTGCGGAGCAAAGGGCGGCTTTAAGAAGCAACGGAATTTCGATACTTTGAAATCGGGATGATAAAACTTTGAAAATATATGTAAAATGAAATCGATTCTGTTTAATAATAACCTGATCTGACTATGAAACTGACTATCTTTTCAAATTACAAAACAAAATTTATACTTATATATTATAATATAATATTTAAATATAAAATTATATTAATATATAATTTTTATTATATAATTATTTTTATTATATAATAAAAATAATTATAATTTTTATTATATAATTTTTATTATATAATTATTTAATATATAATTTTTATTTATATTGATACAAAATTTATACTTATATATTAATAAAAACCAAAATTATTCTTGATTGTATAAAAGGAATATTATTCGAACCTTTTAAATTGTATTATAAATGATAAATCTCAATGACTACTTTCATAATTATCAGGCGTAATAAAATTTGGATCAAAATATGGATCAGGAACATTTTCTCTTTACATCCATCTTATCAGATAAAACTTCAACTCCCCTTAATAACAATTTTCATTGTTTTTAATATATTTTTATCTATTCCAATAAAAGTCAATATTTTGAGTATGAATGCTTGTAAAAGAATCGACAAAATAGAGATTATGCTTCACTGAACCGTGGTCATTTAAATTTAAATATGTTTCGATATGCAGTATATTCATCGTTGTACATTATTGATATGGGGATATTGCAGGCTCTATTATTGGCACAAATATTTCTTTTTTATTTGGCACAACCTACATGTATCTCCTCGAAGGAATATACGATGTGTCTATAATCCCAAATATCCATATTTGTTCTTTTCTGGCGCGCCTCTTGTTATTTCATAAAATAACATAGGTTTATAAAATAACATTATCGGTTCGAAGTTACCATTCTTTCAATTATCCAGTCATCGATAAGTATCGCACTCACTCATCTGATAATGTATTATACAGTAATCATGGTGGCCTCATTACTCTCTTCGTTATTTGCCACTTCATCTTTTATCTGCTACTTTTGACCCGCAAACCTTTGAACTTCTTCCTTCCAATTTTTATGTAGGCTTATCTTAGATGCATATGTATCTTATATATCCCTATTCTTCTTCGCCGTTATCTCTACTTTAGATCCCGCCCTATCCGACTATTTTATTGTCATTTTCTCTTCATATTATATGCCCTTCTTTCTCTGCGTCACATATTATTCGTCGACTGTGCAAACGTCTCAATCTTTCTCTTTTTCGCTCTTTAATAATTGTCTTTTCTCTAATGTCCTCTTCTGTACTGTCCAACGTCCGGACTATCTGTCTATTCTCTTCTATTCTGAACTTTCTTTAATACTCGACAATATTCTTACATGCTAACTCTGTACTCCTCGTCGAATGTTCTATGAATCATGTTTTTACTCTGGCTGTACGCGCTAGGTGTCTTCTACTTCATTCGTCTAGAACCTACCTTAGCTTACTCAAGCGTGCTCCCACTTATATCTCCATTGATATTCACAGCAAATATTTTGCTCTTCGTAGATCTCACCGTTCTCTTCTGCGTAGTAAGTTTTAGCTCTTTTGGAAGAACAAACTTTTATCTTCCTCTAATTCGAGAAACGAAATACTCTCAACAACAGAGGTGACCAACTCATGGCGCATGTGCCACATGTGGCGCATTGGACGACGCACGATGGCGCATTACATTTTTAATAAGGACGGGATTTTTCTTATAAAGTTGTTAATAAAAATTTTCATTATTTTACGATTATTTCCAACAGTTAGTTTGAACACTATTTTTAAAAATCTAAATTTTAAAAGTAGAAATTGAGGTCACTGCTTTTATAATCTGGCAAACCGGCACGTCAAAGATGTATATCCCCTCCGCTAGTCACGGAGACGTTCCCTTGAGATGTCCGGTATATTATCCACATGTTGCGTCGTTTTGTCGGGGCTTCCAATTCTGGAAGGGAAGTCACAACTCGTCGGTGATTGACCGCGCTCACCAGAATGTCGTCCACAAAGGGCAGCTATACTGAATCAATCGCCAACGTCGTTATTCTGTCTCTGCCAAGCGGCAACAATACTCAATTCGCCCGCCGTCCAAATGTCAGATGCCGGAAGGTTCTCGTTGTCAAAGTTGGAAAGGCATTGCCGATCGTTACTCTCAATCAGCTTCGAGAAAAATGGAATGATCATTTGCTCACTGTACGGCATTTGAACCATGGTTGGACTGCGGAAGCAGTTATAAAGCGTGATCTTTTCAGGATCGCCAAGTAGCACCTGCAACAGTGACGTATCAACTGCCTCGTTTAGGCTCAGGAAGGCAGTCCAATTCCTGCATATCACTATGCTCATACAGCCTTTCTTCGCGTAGTGAAGCACATCGGCGAGCTTAATGCAAGCAATGTCGGGCTTCACAATTCTTAGGTGTTTTGAAGTAAAGTTTGAACACTTTACTTATTAATGAAAACAATGTTATATATTTTTCAACATTTTTGATTGGAAAGGGCAAATATTTGAAATATGTGTGGGTTCTTGTAACAAAAAATTGAGGCATTTGATATTCTCTGAAAGGAAAATTGGCGCTTCATCGAAAAGTGTTGGTCACCTCTGCTCGACAACATACTTTCACGTTCTACCTATGTTAGCATTTTCGATCCACATGAATTTTTTGTTTTCTTCAATTAAAGCTGGATTCAACTATCCATGACATTCCTTCTATATCTTATTATTTGCTCGATCTTTGTCTGCCTAAACTCTGTTATATTCTTTCTGTAAATGTCGAAGAGGTTTCTGGCTCCTTTCCTAACTTCAATATTTAACTCTTCCATTCGTAGTGGTTGTTTCTCCTACTTGAAAATTCACCATAGTTTGACCACCATTCAAGAAGCTCTCTATTGATCCATTGCTGCCTCCCTCATATCGTCATACATCTAACCTTCCAATTGTTTCTAGACTTGTTGAACGTATTGTGTTGAACCAGGCTGACATTCTTCCTATTGCTGATAATCTCACTTTCTTGGGAATTCATTTCGAGAACTGTCTTTCGTTTGCCACAAAGCTCGATCTTGTAATCTCCTACTTCGCGAACCTCGTCGTGCGAGGAGCTAGATTGATTGACTCCTGTCACTCTCTAACAGTATATTGTTTCCTAAGATTGATTATTGCTTCCGCCTTTACTTTCTAATCTAAATCATATTTTCCTCTCAAGCGTCTGGTGAATTCCGTCGTGTGTATCCTTTTTCTTCTCCGCTGTTTTGATAAAATTTCATCTTACCACTCTAAACTCACCTGACTAACTATTGAAAACGGCATTCTATTCCGTATCATTTGTATCACTTTTCGATTTTTTTCTCAAACTCGCCGTCTTATCTGCATCTTCCTACTCTTACCGAATCCCGCCTCACCCACATAAATCTCGTTCATGTGACTCTTCTTTTCCATGTTCCGTTATTTTCCTCAAACTATGACTGGCGTTTTCCTTTTGTTGCAGCTCATCTTTGGAATAAAACTGCCTTCCACCATCCGCTCGATTGCCTTCTTTCTATCCTTCGAACACATAATCCGCTCTTTTTTCTGTTAATAATTGATTCAATTCACACTTTTAAACTCTTCTATACATCACCATAAACCTATTGTCATTGATTATACTATCGTTCCTTGTTTGTTTTCTTATTTTTGTTAAACTATAAATTTGTAATTTAATTGACTTGAAAGTGGATGTATGTCCACTTAGCCACTTTAATAAACCCGTACTATTAAAAATGTATTTTTATGTCACATGTTTAAAATTTCCCTTAGGAATTTTGAACATGATTCAGGAATTCTTTTAATCGAAAAAAATTATGAACGACAAGGATTTTACAAACGAGATCATAATCACTATTTTTCTAATAAAAAATATTTTGTTAACGTGCCTGATGATAACAGTGGTCATCAATATATAATGCCTGTATGTAAAAAATATTTCTCGATATCGTAATAAAACATTTAAAATATTGATTGTACGAATAATTATTTTTAATTAATTTTTATACAGTGATTATCTAAAAATGTTATTTTTAGAATAGCTAAATGTTATAAAAGGATGTATTTCGGTGACTTCATTACCACCATTAGGCATATGAATAAAATCTTTACTCAACGAAAAGTAGTTCTACCTCAGTTTCGTTGAATTTGTGATAGTAAGACATTATTTTCTGTACCAATAAATAAACTATTTTAAAAGTTAAATTTTAAGAATAAAAATTTTAATCATTTTTCCGTTAATTTGTTTTTTAATGCTGAAGAGATTAAAACTATGTTCGAAAAATGCAATCTTTTAGTGTTGAATTAGTAGTCAGTCATTTTTAATAATATAATTCAATAAAGAGTAAAGCGAACTATGTTGAAAGCAATAAATTTGATGAAGCGGAAATTGAAGTAATACGAAACTTGTCCAAAGTGAATAGATAAAGGAAAATCGAACAGAATTAAATTATATTGTATGCTTTTGAGTAATTCTAACTGGTAAATATTTACTTAAAATGTAACGGGATAGAGTGAAAATAATTGTTTATTAAAACTTAGTCAAATTTAGTTTAACCTTTTAATTTGATAAATTAAAAAAATCAATTTCACTCTCGTATGTTCATTCAAAGTCTTAATTTCTGATCACTTTTGTCTTTTACCTAGAATGCATGATTAATACATACCTTCTCTCTGATTAGATATTATACAGGAAATGCTTATTAGTATACATTTAAACTCTGATGCATTTAGTCAATGAATAAGTTTGAAACTATTATATTTATATAAAACACGATTATATAGCGGTTTCTAATAAATTCCGCTTATCTTAGTTATAATACAGAGAAAATTAAATCAAAATATTTTTAAATGACTATATCTACTTTAAGTTCGCTAATCAGTTAACTGAGTCTACTTGTTTTTTACATAAATTTAAAATATTAAAAAATATGTAATTATAATATTATATAAATTAAGATTTATAAGTTAAAATATTCAAAAAAATGAATAGAGGCTACTACATATTTTGAACAATAAATAAATTTAAAAATAAAACTATCTTAATCTTAATAAAGAATTATTATAACCCTGTATTTTATGATCGATTAATAGATTATATAATATATTTAAGAACTAAGAGTATTAATCACCAGAAGAAACTCTGGGTTGTAAATTTTCGGCCCCCATTGATTGATTCTTTATTTAATAAAAGTGAACATGTTATAAAATACAAACAAGCAACTATCTCTGATTAATTTGTGTACAACTTCTTTAAATTTGATAAAAAATAGAAAATAAAAATATATTTATAATAATAAGGATCATTTGCAGCTGCGAAAAGGTAGGATAAACACTATTCAATAAAATTGTTTTACTGAGCTGTGGAGATTGCCAATTTACAACCTTATGGATTTTCGACTCTGCTCTTCTAATGATCTAACAGCTTTGAATAGGAACGAAGATGAAAACTTTTCGATTCGAGGTAATAATCTTGCATTAATAATAATTAAGATTAATAATCTTAATTATTAATAATTAATAATCTTAATAATAATTAAGAATATTCTTCCTAATAATCTTAATTTTCCTGAAATCTCTTATAATATTTTATATTTAATAATTTGATTATTGGGCAATCATTATGATTATCCGATTATCTATAATTATTCTGATTATCTGATTATTGGTAAATATTTTATTCGATCGTATATTTTATTTATCATATTACAATTTTCTGTAATTCGAATATTTTATAAGTTAAGACTTTTTATAATCCAGAATTTTTATGAACTAGTTAATTAATATATTATATACTGTGTGTATATAATAGAGATAAATCTTTGGTAATAAAAAATACATAAGGTGATTTGATCATCACAATACAGTATTTACTTTTTATATCAACTTCAGAAATAGTATTTTTACGATTTTAATTGGGGCAATTTTATTAGTACATTTGAATATTGTTATTATTTTCATTAGATTGCAAACAAACGTACTTTGGTTATTCAAAATTATCACAAATATACAATGAATTAAGGTCTTCTATACAAGGCTGTGAGCAAAACAGTGGATGAATCAATGAATCTGTACAGGTTGAACGCGTTTCTGGATTTTTATCTAGCAAACTATTAACCAAATGATTTGCCAAGGAATCTGAAAGATGTCCCATGTCTAGTGCACTCGTTTCACCAACTAACTTTGTGTATACTTCTGAAAGGGTGACATCATGACTATCTGCTATTGCAATAGAACTGTAGCTCTCTGAATTATCTGAAATAATCAATCGGATTTACAAAGATAATCTGCAAATGTTATTTCAAAATTTTAAAACCTTTTAAATAATGGATTCAACACGACATATTCAGCAATTCAATAATATTTTTTATAACGCTAGTCTATCGCGGTAATTCAAAAGTATAAAACTTTACCCTAGTTTGTCCGATCTTAATCTAGCATGAATTCTCGTTAAATAAGATATTATATGTTGTGTTAAAATCAAAACGTGAAAATACTAGATGCAAGTTATCTTTAAATTATAATAAACAATTCTTAATTGGATTAATTCTGATTGATTGTTGACTTTAAATAAAACTGATTGTTGACTCTAAATAAAAAAAAGCTACCCAAAGAAGTATATATGTCATCGGGATATCTGCTTATCGGGGTTTGGTATTTCTGGAGCTAAAATTTTATAGCAATATCGAAAAAAGGAATAATTATTAATTAAAAAGCCCGCTCAACAGCTCAGAATGATAAATATTACTAACTAACTTCATTGGTCATAACTAACTAAAGTTAGTTAGCTTAAATCACCGGGGTATTCGGTGATAATGCTGCTAGAAGTATAAATGTGTGTTTTGCGGTAATGTCGAGTAGAGGATTTATTTTCAATAATTTTATCGAAAAATAATTGATTATTAAAATGTATACAATACATGATTAAATTGAAGCCGTTAAGCTTATCTCAAGGATTTAGTGATCGTTTATCAGAGATAATGAAAGGTATCATCAAGTAAAAGTTATTTTATGAACTAAAATTAAATGTAATTTACTTGTATATCGTAATAGAACAAAGTAATTTTAATTCTGAAGCTACAACACCATTTGTTAGAAAAGCTTAAGCATTTTAAGCAAATATTGTGCCAAATCTATTTGAATTAAATCCTTTACCTGTTTTTATTGCATGGCCTGTAGATAATTCCGATATTATGCATCCTGCTGAATATGAATCGATTCTGGGATCAGCGTGGATCTGTTCACCGTTTAATATTTCACGGGGCAAATATGTTTTACTGCTTATGCTTGATGTGTTAATAATACCTAAATTACTCATTTTATTATAGAAATTTGTAATGCTACAACGAACTGTTAATGGCAAGACAGTTTTTTAAGTTTGAAATTTTTAAAAGCCTTTGCGTTGTAATGTAAATTGACTTTGAATGTAGAGAAGTGTGTACGATATTGCAGCTGTGAAGATAAGACAGACCTAAAAATACAAATAAAATGCCTATTTAATTATTAAACAATAATATAATTTATTTTTAAATTAATATATTACATTATTCTGTAAAATATAAATTTTTTAACGTTACTACTATTCGCTATTTTTATTTTTAATATATTCTAAATCCTTATTTAATGTTTTATGAGAAAATTAACTCATTATATTAAAATAATATAAAGAATTAATAATATATTTAATTATTATCAAATAAATATCGAAGTAAATGTATTTAAATTTATTAATTAAAAATTCATTAACTTTAAAGTCTTATACTTGTTGCAAAAAGTCTGCGTTAGCAAATAATGTTACTTTTTTGTAAAGTTCGCTGGTATTTACATCGATATCCATGTGAAATATTTTATAAAATAAAGTTTTTTGTCTTTAATAAGAAATTCAATTTATTATATTTAAATGATATTAGAATTAATAATATATTTAATTATTATCAAATAAATATCTTAGTAAAGGTATTGAAAGTTATTAATAAATTTTTTTATTAACTTTAAAGTCTTATGCTTGTTGCAAAAAGTCTGCCTTAGCAAAGAAGGCGACCTTTTTGTAAAGTTCGGTGGTATTTTCATCTATATCAATGTAAAATATTTTATAAAATAAAGTTTTAATACAATTAATCGAAAACAAATTACTATTTATTACCGTCGAGCAATTGAAAGAGTATATTTTTAAACTGACCAAGTGCAATGTTAGGAGGTCGATGTACGTATGTGATATGGTAGATATTACAGTAAAAGGGCTCAAGTACGTAGAAATATGCTGTAAAAATGAAATGATTACAACAACCTTGATGTATTTTTGCAACCTTTATTGACTACGCAAATTCCGTGAAACGCCAAAAGATTAATATGATTCAACTTTAAAAGCAAATTCGCTTCTTTCTTCTCTGTCTATTAGCAAAGTATTACAACATCAATAGTTTTAGAAATCTACCTCAATTGCGGGGCTAAGCACGAAATAATATTTGCTCTTTTTAAACCGTACATAATATTCTGTTGGCATGCTAAATCAGAAAAAGTTTTAATTAAAATTCATTGTGTTATGTGCGTTTTTGTTTATTAACAATATATTTTAATAAAATATATATATATTACTATATTTATACGTTTATAACGTATATAAGCCTTGCAATCATGCTCGTACACTACATATTTTTGTTTTTAACAATATACGATTTAAAAAATGAATATAATAAATTATATAATAATAAAATATAAATAAAAATAAATTATATAACTTTTTTTCTTCTGATACTTCTTGATATTAGAGAATTTAGTAGTTTTGTGGAACTTATCGATATCCGAGAAATGTAAATTAGTGAGAGGAATAAGACATATGAGATTGATGGAAAGTTTGCTTTCAAAAATGCATTCATCCTTACAATTTAACGTGCATATAGAACATAATATGTTATGGTAGCCATGTCTGTACGCTCTGAGACTAGTGGACGCTATGTTTGTTGTATTTAATTCCAATTAATCTGGGCATTAACTGATGCAAATTAAAATTAAGGGTCGATATATAATGACTGAGTATGAAATATTTCGTTTTAATTCATCTGTGTATTAACTGATGTAAATTAAAATTAAGGGTCGATATATGAAATGAATATATGTTTGGACTAAAGTAAGAAGTATGCTCGAAATGCAGTAATTTGCTGACATACAAAAATAATGATGACTAATGATGACATCATAATAACTAATGATGTTTTATTAATTATTATATCCGCCTAATAAAATAACGAAATGGTAACGACGAGTTGGATTATTATTCTGAATTGCTTCGCAGTCAAGAAATATAATTATTATGTTAGAAATAATAATGTTTTATTTTTATCATTATTTAATGAACCTTTAGATTTTGGTTCGTATAACGTAATGTGACTAAGATTGATATGCTCAAAGTATCACCATTCTTTCACGTCAAGTTGAATAGACAACAATTGATTTCAAGCTACCGAATAACGATACGATAGTACTAGTTGAGTGGCTAGATCACTAATATGCTAATTTAGATGCATCTGATGACCGAATCTCTTATCCATCAATTAGCGGTATTCTGCGTTTTAAAACATTTTGATTAAGCTCGTACTACTTTGCATCCACGAGCAGATACACAAATGAGCTGCTTACATATTTATATATGGCAATGTAAACGCTACTTTTAGGATACGCGTTCTATCCGTATCTCTCAGGATATTACTCGATTTATCCCTAATCACATCTAAGCCCACTTTACTCCGTACATAATCCCTCGTGACTCCTCTACATCTCAAGATCTTTTAACTTCAGTTAAATGCTCCTTACGATCGTCCCACATTTAAAACTATTCTTGTCCAGCACTGCCTTGTTTAGCTATATCATTTTGTAAGAACGGTAAACGTATCAGTATAGCCAATATCTTTATTAGGCAAGAAGAAATTCACAAGAACCGTGAGCTCCTAGGCCGTATTTTGGGTAGTGACTATGACATGTTACTCGGTGACTTTAAGGAGAGAACTAGTCGTTGGATTAATGCAGCACTCCGCATAGCCAGGAACAACTACCTTATTCACAAACCACCGTCCCCAAACTTTCATTGCTCAACAACAAATTCTTTCCTCGACATATTACTGCATCATAAGATGTGGTTGTTGAAACCCGTCTGTACTGAGCAGTCGCTTAATAAACAGACCGCCCCTGATAACCTAATTCGTCAGCGGATAAAGGAAGATACGTTGCTTAGAAAGAGGTTTCACTTTGATCCCATCAGAGTGGCTTTATTTCAGGCAGCTATCCAACTATTCCTCGTAATTGGTAAAGAGAGTTTGATCGAATTTAATTCCTACCTCTCATCGCAAGCTACCGAGTTTATTTCGACTACCTATAAAGATCGTATTCACAATCCCAGTCCAACAAAACTCAAGGTCCTGGCTAAAATGATACACATTCCAAATATTTCTGTTTCCGGCAGACACGCCCTCTCGAATGAATACTGGAGCTCTAGATATAGGTTCCAGCTAAGTAGAGATAGGGCGAGCTTTGCATACCCTAACCCTTCTCAGTCTTCTTTTATGATCGCAAGCTACCGCGTTTCTTTCGACTACCTATCAAGGTCGTATTTACAACAACAAGTCTCAAGGTCGTGGCTAAAATGGCACACCTTCCCAATCTCTCTGTTTCCGCCAGGCAAGCCCTCTCGAATGAATACTGGAGCTTTAGATATAGGTTCCAGCTGAGCAGGGATATGCGAGCTTTGCTCACCCTAAACCTTCTCAGTCTACCTTTTAAAATATATTCAAGAAAGAGAAGTTTGTCTGCTGGAAGGAAAGGGCTATGGATTGGATTGGGGGCATTGGTCTTGACAGAGTTTTGGAAGAGTCACTATCCCTGCATAACTATGCAGTCCCTCAATGTTCCCAACCAATCCTGTTTTGGGGTGACTTCAGTAGCAGGAACTTATCTGTTACAGATATCCTTATCTCTTAAGGTCCACTTCCGGGCATCTCCAAATCGCTCTACTATTTCTCGGGTCTGTCACATTTTGACAGCCGATCAAAGAAGAGAATCGGCCGTACCAATGCTCTTAGCATTACCATCAAATGTAGCCGACATCAATATTAGTTGTAGAATTTTTTACCCAAGCGTAGTTCGGTCTCATGTCCTAAAGACCTGCGGCCTATTTCGATTCAAAACTTCCTCATCTCCACTTACGAAAATTCACTTGAGCGGATAATCCGTGACCATTTAAATATGCGTAACTTGATCCTACCAAGTTTTCATTAGTTTGTCAAAGGGCGCTCGGTCCATTCAGCAATTGGTGAAGTGCATCAGTTTTGTCGGGATAACAATCATCAACTCACTGGCTGTTTGCCTTGATTTTTCTGCTGCATTTAACCGCATCTCCATTCCCTTTGTTGTCTCCTCTCTCAGGTCCATCGCGACATTGCTGCACATCAAGCGATTCTTCTATGAAGACGAGCCTGATGCGCGTCAGTTTTACTTATTACGAGTGCACCTCAAGGATACCCACTTTCTCCTATCTTATATCTTGCTGCCTACATTGTACTATTCAAGAATTTTAAACGTGATCATCATCTAGTAGTATACGCTGATGATACCACAGCCCTGTTCTTTTGACGCAGGTGCAAAGATAGTGTCTCGGACATCAGCCGTTTCTTTTTGAGATTAAAAGACCAGTTAACCAAATCAAATTTTATTTTGAACTCCTCGAAATCGCAGGTTGTCGTTTTTCATGGCGCCTTTACCACCAAAAAAATATTAAAGAGACTAGCACTCTCAGCTCTATCTTCCATATTTACTAATTAACAACTCCATTCCTTCACAAGTCGAGTAAAATACCTGGGGTTCACTGTTACGGTGAACTGGTCGGCGAAAGCTGACGGATAAACTTAAACGTATACTGAATAAAGCTAGATGGGCCCTAAAACGGGCTTAGCATCTGTCATATAATATGCAAACTCAAGTGCGCCTCTGGGGGTACTTGGCTTATCTCGGGATTAGTCTTCTTCTCAAGAGAACGTCCCTCTTGAGAACAAGCTCAAGATCCTCATCTCACGATTATCGAGCATAGTCCGCCTCGATGTGATTCTTCGGGAAGGGGTGTGAGAGACCCTGTGTGGTTCAGTCGGAGAGCGGCGTGTTGGATTGTCTGGAGTGATCAGATCCCGCTGGACTTTATGCCGTACATATTAGAATACGGATAAAGTGATTATTTCTTTAATGTTTCTTTTTTAGAAAAGAACAATTATTTCTTTTTTTTGTTATTTTTTATTGTTAATAAAATCCTTATCTTATCTTTGCTACTTTCAAATCGTTTTTATCAAAAATATTGAAAAATATATTGAATTTTTTTACAAAAATTCAATATATTTTTACGCCATTGTGTTATTCACGTTAACTTTTTATTTAGTATAAAAATACAACAGGCTACATCTATAAAATTGAGCGTTGGCATGAGGCAAGTTTAGAAATCTCAAAGTTTTGATTTTGTATAACAGTAAATTTTAGCTCCACTTAATCGAATCATTTTGATCAAAGTTATTATTTGAAAAAATGTAGCCAATGTTTCTTATAATGATTAAATATTTTACATTTTTTGCTAAGTATACTCCCATTATTTGTAGATTACCTGAACATGGTGATAAACCATTAATTTTTTAATTAGATTGTAGTGTGATATTTACGCTAGACTCGGTATGAAGAAAGGGTTGGGTCTTTTGATAGGATGAGACCATATTACGAGCTGATGACGAATAATGTGTTTATTTTTTAGAGGACGTTCGAGAGTATGGACAAATAAATACCCAACCTGTATTAAAATGTACACATAAAATTGCTTTAGTAACATTATGATGGCAGTTTATCATTAAAATACTAAATATAAATATTCCTCAATTCTTGACTATCATGTTAAAAATTTAGCCATTTTTTGAATTCTTATGTGATATGGTCATTATTTACAAACTAAAATCTCGTATAAAACAACAACATTTATACTTGGCTTGATTCTGTTGTTTATGCGAAATAACATCAAATTCGTCAAAATCAAAAACTGAAGAATTTTTCAACTTGTCCGTTAGAGTCATCTGTATATCGATCGATTTTTATGTGCAGACAACAACCGGATTTTCACTATTGCAAACTTATCATCCACTAAAAATAAATATATCCGTCTACATATTTTTCAATCTCAATGCTACTATAGCAACCGTTTATGATATATTAAAAATGTATTTAATTTAACTTGTGATTGCATTTGTGAGCTGAAATTTTTCTGACTGTGACACATAACATGTTAAAATGACGTTAATAACACATTACATGCGGGTCAAACTATATATCATTTAAACCAAAGAATCACTTATTTATAACATAATTCTTCACATGATCAAACATGGCGTTCTGAATAAAACGTATCTGAGCAGAAATCATGATAATTATGCCTTCATAAATATTCCATGGAAATATTAAAAATAATTTCAAATTTTATTTGCTGGGAATGCCTTTTAATCTTTACAATATTTTTTATTAAAATATAAATATATTGTAGATATATTTATAGTATTTATAAATATATTGTAGATATATTTATATTATTACAATTGCATCTATAATAAATATTTATTGATAACATTTTATAATTAATTATTTTATATAATATAATAATACTTTAGCAAGGAAAGGGCGAATTTGTAGTCACAAATTATTAGAACTATTTCCATGAGCTCAAACTATGTAATTAAATTCGTTGAGTATTAAAAAATTTTATAATCCGATATAGAGCGATAATATGTTATGTGTGTTTTAATTTATAAAGATAATTGATATATTATTTGCTTAAAATTCATCTTTATGAGTTTATCTCTATTTCTAGGAAATAGAAAACTAAATGAGTCTTGTAAATACTTTAAAGTTTAGAAGGCATTCTTGTCAAATTGAATAAAAATAAAAATTTGTCAATTAACTTAACATTTTATTAAGATATATCGTTTATATGATATTATATGATGTTGAAATCGTCTTGAAGTTGTACTTTAATCAATATAATTTAATTTATTTAAATAATGGATTTGAGTAGCAAATATATTTCCATAACCATCAAGGTATTCAACCCTTGAATATATATACATCAATGTATATATATATATATATATATATATATATATATATATATATATATATATATATATATATATATATATATATTGATAAAAATTATATCTTGAGCAAAACTAATTTCTGAAATAATGGTGTTATCCACGTAAACGCCTTGTTTGCTCGGAGACAAGTAAAATAATTAAAGCTCAACACATTATTTAGTAGAAACCAATTAAACTGTGATAACGGTGAAATAATAAATGCTGCAACATGCAAAGAGTAATATCCGAAGAAACAGGTTGATTCTTATATCAAAGAAAAACAAATGGCCGTAGTGCGAGTTAAACAACATCAAAGTGTTGACATTATAATACGAACGAGAAAAACTCGGAAAATAAATTTATAGTTGATGTAACTGAGATTGCTTATGTTGAATTACATATCTGACGTAAGCCTACGAAAACTTATCCCAATTGAATAGATTGATTAGTTAGTGATTGAATAGCGATTCAATAAATGAAAAAATAATAAAAAATAATAAATTAATTGTATTTTAATAAGCCATGATGTTAGCTGACTGATCTATAAAGCTAAGAAACAGTAAAGTTAAAATAGATTTTTAAATCTTTATAAATCGTAATATATAATTTTAATACTGTGGATACCGGGGCGTTTATTCTAATTTTAGATTGAATAATATACATTTATATATTTTCACAACTGAGTCCTGTCGTTGATACTATTGTCTCAGAATGTGGTCTACTAAATAATATATAATATCAAAGAATATTACATTATATGATTATTATTATACTATAATTAATTAAATGAAATTAATTATTAATACGATTTAAAGAAATTTTGTCAAGTATTCAAATTATATTTATTCTCCACAAATAGCAACCCATGACGATAATTTAACTTTATTTTTAAATTCAAGTTTTTTGCCAAAAACTCGAGTTCGATTACATGCGGGTCAAACTTTGTAATCACTCCTAGACGATCTGATTGGAGCCGGTAGCACTCATTAGTAGGGTTAAATACCATCAGTCATTTCGGCTGCCTTGTGATATATTAATAAACATCTTCGAGAATTTGTTTACTTGGTAGCATGGGCATTACCTCTTTAAGCTAACCATGTGCTTTCCGGATCATCCTAATTTTATTCAGCAGGAATTTTGATAATAACCAAAATTAATAATAATAGCATAATAATAAGCATAATAATCTACGGCAGCAGATTTAATTGCTGTCATGTCTTGTTTTCTCGCAGGATCCTTTTATTGTACATTTTTATAATTTAAGAGTAGAATTGTAAACACTGTGCTCCGGGATCCTACAAGCTTCAGATCTCCGGGTTGCACTTGCTTAGTTTAAAGAGGTTATGTCCATGCTACCAAGTAAGCAAATTCTCGGAGATGCTTTTTAAATATATAACATGGCAGCCGAAACGACTGATGGTAGTTCACCCTACTGATAAGTGCTGCCGTCTACTATCAGATCGTCGAAGTGTTATAACGAGATCTACACTGCATGTAATCGAAATCCGGTTTTTGTCAAAATCCTTGATTATATCTCCTGGGCGACGGTGAACAAGTAATTACTATATAAACGAAATATAATTATTGGTCTCTACCAATAAAAAGCAAAGATTAATACTTCAATTTTACGTTTCACCTTGCGGCTTCTTCAAAAATTGTAAGTGGTTGTTATCAAGATAGTTTAAACATATAATTTTTATTTGAATACATATGTTATTTTCTAAAGATGCTAACAGAAGTTAGCGAAATATTAAAAAAATTCTCTTTTCTTTGATCCAGCTCCAATTATTCGTTAATGTCAATATCGTTACATGCTAATAATGTATTTCCTCTGAAATAACTATCTAGTATCTTATTCTAATACAAAGTATATTATTTATTATCCATCCATAAAAATTTGCCACTTAAGAGTTTAAATTTATTCTTTATATTATTGTTTTGATTTATATATTTTACTATTTTCTGCTTGATGTTATTTTTATAGTAACCTAGTTTAAAATATGTATCTATTAAATTATTTAAATGATTTTGAAGAAAGCCAATATCATTACATATTGTTGCAATTCTTAAAATTTCATTATTTAATGTATTATATTTTATATTATATGGTATGCATGAATGCTCATGCAAAAATATGTTTCTTGTAAATTTAAATGTCATCTTTACGATATAAATTAATAGTAGTTTTAGTTAATGTTAATTTAATGTTCATATCTAGATATACACCTTCTTTATCATTAATATTGGTTTTGTTAAGAATTAGGCTTTCTGGATATATTATCCACAATATCATTTTTAGAAATAAAAACCTTTTATTCTTCTTCGAGAATAAAAATTAAAACGAGACTATTACCATATTTCAATTTGACATTACAGTACCTCAAATAATGAAAATTATTAACATATTCAGTAATTATTATCATATTGTTATTATTATCATCATAATATCACCTGTAAATGAATACTCTGCTGTAACGAAAGCAGAGTATTCATTTCAAACAGGGCATGTACTCATGAAGATTATGAAGACGAGTTAATGGTGATAACGATTTATTTTCAACTTTTACTACAACGACTTTTGTCCAGAAAAGTCAAAGACACTAAAGCTGCCCTCAAAAGACGCCTGGATTATTGGAAAAAGAGAGAAATATGTGGTCTCTATGAAGAAGCCCGGTATTTACAAATGACAAAGAAATCGAAAGAAACTAACACACTGAAATGGCCCATTCAATTCAAACGAGCTTGAAGGGTAGCATTGGAGCTGCAGTGCATGATTTAAATCCCAAAAACAATTGTAGCAAATTGTTGGCGGCTGATGACATGATCGGACAAAAACGTGTAGTAGATATACTACGAGACAAGCATCCAGATAGTGGCCCATTCAGTGATGATGTCATCATAAATACACAGTTCTAATCTGAAACGTTTCATTATATCATGTTTGATCAAATAGATGCAAGTGCAATTGTTCATTCATGCCGACAAACTTCGGGTTCAGCAGAACCCACTGGTGGAGATGCATCACTGTGTAAACAAAAGCTAGCTACATTCGACCGGGAATCATACGAATTGGCCGATAGCATGGCAAAATTGGCAAGACGCATTGCTACAACCGAGATTGATGAGAAGTATTTGGATGCATTCGTTATATGTCGACTCGTGGCGCTTGACAAGAGACCTGGAGTTCGTCCAATAGGTATTGGAGAAGTATACAGAAGGATTATATCGAAAACAGTCCCGCAGATAATACAAACACAGGTACAGGATGTAGCCGGTAACTTTCAGCTTTGCGCAGGTCAAAAGTGCGGGATGGAATACGTCGTAAGAAGTATTCAACAGTCGATGTTGAAAGAAGAATCGAAAGCTTGTCTCTTACTCATAGATGCCAAAAATGCATTAAACTGCATAAACCGAAAAGTAGCTATAGAAAATATTTCCAGGATATGTCTTCCTCTCAAAACAATATTGAAAAATACTTACAACAACAATCCCATATTAATTATAGATGATAAAATAATAGAATCGAAAGAAAGATTCACACAAGGTGATCCGTTTGCTATGATTGCTTTTGCGGCAGCCACGATACCGCTGATAACAAAATTGAATTCCTAATGTCCAACAATAACGCAAAAATGATATGCGAATGATGTATCGTGTATTGACACCGAAAGAAAGTTGCTATTGTTTTTCAATCACATAAAAAAACTCAGTCCAGCATATGGCTTTTTCGTAAATGAATCAAAATGCAAATTACTAATAAATCCAAAAAATAATACAAATGGAAAAAGATTTCGAGATCTTGGGGTAAACATAACAAAACATAGGTTAGAATTGCTTGACTGTCCAATTGGATTTCTAAACATTGAAGCGAATTGGGTTCAGCAAAAGATTGACGAATGGATCTTCCTATTAGTTCGGCTTAAATCAGTAGACCGAGTGAGAGGCATCTAGCATATCCTGCATTCATATTCAGACTACAACATAAATGGAGCTATATTCTAAGAACATGCGAATGTCAAACCGAATGGTTCGAAAAGCTGGTTACGATTATTCAGCACGAACTACTACCTCAAATTCTAGGCAGAGAGGATATTGATCACACATGGTTTAATGTCTTGTGCCTTAAAGTAGCTAACGGAGGCCTAGGAACAATAAATCCTCAAAAAAGCTAAAATGGAATGGTCAAGATCAGCAAAAATGTGCAACCCTTTAGGATATGAATATAAGAGGATCAACTTTTTACGAAATGCAAAGAGAAATGGCTAGGATGATAACAACAGAAAAATCTGATTTAGAACAGGGTGAAATAACCAACATAATGTCAGAATTAGATCAAAAATCGAAAACCGCTGTAGATCATGCATCTATTAAAGGGTCTTCCTCGTGGCTCTCTCTCGAGTAAGCGATGACAGACGATTTTATTTAAATAATTTTGAAATACAAGCGGGAATGGCATGTAGATATGGATGGGACTTGCGATGTACGTCAACATCATGCGTATACAGAAAAGTTAAATCGACACCTCACTTACTGTCGTGCAAATGGAAAGGGCGAACCATTGTACGACATAATATAATCAGAGATATCTTGATTGACGAAACCAGTAAAGTGTTATGGAATGTAGAATCAGAACCGATGCTCTCAACTGTTCCAGATATATTCGAGTTTTCAAACCGAACGACAACACGAGATCCCCGATCTAGAGCCGATATATCCTGCACTGGACTAACGCACTCACAGACTGAGCGGACATTTTTGGATGTCACAATATTTAACCCATTTGCCCAGTTTTACGTAAGTCGAAGTCCTACACAATCATTTGAATACAATGAAAACAGAAAAAAGAATAAATACATTGAGCGAATTATTGAAATCGAAAAAGGAACCTTTATTCCGTTCGTAATTTCCACCTCAGGCGGACTAGCAAAGGAGGCAAGTGCTTTCATCATGAGACTAACAACTCTCGCATCAGTGAGCGATCCATCCTCCTATGGCAAAAATGTATGTTCGCTGCGACAACGTATAGGTGTAGCGCTAACAAAAGCAAACGACTGGTGTCTGAAATGAGACACCTAGTATAACCAAAGTAGAACGGAGGAGCTAATTAAAATAACAAAAAATTTAATTATTGTCATCTTCAGTAATTTTCTGAAGATGATAACATAAGTTAGCGAAAATCAAATAAACTGTTCCCCTTTATGATCCAGCTCAAATAATTCTTTATCAATATTAAATCATTATGAACTATTTATTGTGAAATAATTAATTACTACAAAATAATTACTCTTAATACCTTGAAATTTGTTTGCTCTGATACGTTCTCTTTGACGTTTATTCTTGAACCAGTTATTTAATTGTGTTATAGTCATTTCTGTTGATTTGGCAAGCATCATCTTCTCTTCAATTGAAGGGTATCTATTAGAATCGTAGGCATTAGACAGCAATAAAATACTAGCTTTTTTTACACTGTAAAAAAAGGCCAATTTCTAGATTAAATTGCCTGATATTTTCCGAAAAGAAAATATTAAATACTTGTTATTTTACTTAATTCTTTAAATCTAACATTAATGAATTCTTTAATTTATTATTTATCTAATTTTAAATCTTACAGCTACATAAACTTTAATCATTTAACTTGCAGCATTTACAAAAGTAAACAAATATTTTCTTGAATATCTTATGAGGCTGCAATTTAACTTTACTAAGTAAAATAATACCCACACAATTTACGGTGTAAAATTAAGCCCATGCAATGTCTTACAATTTATATCTTTAGCGATACAAATGTCTCTGAGAGCAATTTATGGGAAATTGTCATATTCAATTACCTAATTGCATCTGCTTTTGAATTATGGGTCTGTATTGTTCAATTTTCTATTATTCACAGTTTCCTGTGTTGTATCTTCCAGTAACCACATGAGCAAACGTTAATTGGTTTTTTATTCAAATATATTCTATTTTTCATTCCATATTGTTATCTTATCACATTTTTAGTACATAAATTCTACTTTTCTGTCTGTTCCATCTTACGTTTTATCACGTTTTTAAAACAACATTTTCCAACATAGAAGATACATTTCCCATTTTTAGTTTGTCAATTCTGCACACTGTATAGTTTTGCTTTTTCACAAAATATCCTGCATCCGCCATGTGCAAAATCTACATTCGTCAAGGTAACTATTTTTTGTTATATTCATCTGCGCAGTGATCACAAGGAACTTTTTAAGATTGACATCATAAAGCTTTCCGTTTTTTGTCTTTTTACCTCCTCAGTAAATTCAGAGTTATGCAATTGCCAGCATAATGACGATGATAGATTCTTTTTAAGAAATGTACGCATATAGTCAGCTATGTTCACTATGAACATTGAATTCTTTCGTTTGTAAGTATCACTCCCATTTAAAATTTTAATTTTGCACATTGAAAACATTGCGATGTTAATGTTTTATAAAATCTTAAAAGCTTTTTGTCTAGTCTTTACTAGTATTAGTCGCTAACATATTATTACCCAAAACATCCATATATGGCAGATCTAAGTATTTTTCACTTGTTCGACTGGTTTACGGTGGAGAAATTTGCATCCGTTATTGCAATAAAAAAGTGTGAAATATTTTTTATTGTAAATTAAAAATGCAGCTTCTCCGCTGTTGATTGAAATTCCTTCTGCTTTAATATTTCTGGCAAGAATGCAAGTGTTAACACTTAGAAAACACAGACAATCAGAAATTTCGTTTATGGTGTGATGCTAAATGACTTTGTAAGGTCATTTTATTTTTGAAATTAGTTTCGAATAATTAAAATAATTTATTTTAATTCAAATAATAAAACAGTAAATAAATAGATATTTTACGTTTATGCTTTGTTGACATGTCTAATACAAAATATTGATCTGAGGAAAAATGAAGTGTTTATTGTGGAAAATCATGTGCTATTTGAAGTTATTTTAAATATACGATGAATCAGATTTTACTTCCTTATTTATTCGATAAGTAATTTGAGTTGGTAACGCACACATTCACGTTTATATTAAAATAACATGCATTATTAAATGTCTATGATATATTATAATATTATAAAATATATATTATATATGATATTATATTATAAAATCATAATAATATAATAAATTAAGACTAGGCCCTAATTATTGTAGCTCCTATTATTATGATAATAATATATAGGACCTTATATAGGTCCTTATTTTAAGACGTTATGAGGATAAGGTCCTAAAAACAGTTTGATCGATTAAATTTATCTAGGCGTTCTCGCTGATATCGCAGAGATATACAAATTTTTAAAAATGTTTTAAACCTCAATGATTAATTATCAAATGAAAACTAAATATATCAATTTACGACATTAATATTATAATTTAAAATTAATTGAATTTATTTGTTTTTTAGAGAGCAATAATTGGCAATTATAGGTTTGAAGAAAATTGTTCTTAAAACATTGATAATTGTAAAAAACAAAATATAAAATTGTAAATATCCTGAAAATTTAGACATTTTAATTTTCGTAGATGAGAAAATTGCATCTTTATTAGTAATAATCCATTATAAAAGCTGGATAGAATTTTAATGGATACTGGAACTGCAGAATATACAATTAACTTTTGGTTATATTAATAAAATGAACATGTGGTTGTGTATTTCAAGCTGCCGATAATTACGTATCTGGAGTTCCTGTTGCATATGGTTGCGCATAATTAGAGTTTATTGGATTACTAGACATACAATAAAAATGTTAGATTTTGTCAGTTCACATATTCATCTAACACATTTGGAACAAATTATTAAGAATTGTCGATCAATAAACTATTTTTATGGCACTAGCAACAGAAAATATTATTTTGATTCTCATGATGTTAGAGGCAAATAGCAAAATATACAACTAAAATAGTGTTTTATTGATCCAAACCAGTTGGTTAACAATACATTTTGATAAGCTGTCTTCATTTAAAATCAGAAACACTAAAAATTTATAATTGTTTATATTTCATACTAAAAATGAAATTAAAGATAAGTGATATTCATCCATTTTTTAATTTTGCTGCAGGATTGGTAAAACTCTATTTAATTTATATATATATTCGCTACCTTCCACTTGCATCATCATAGACAGAAAAAATACATACATTTATTTTGTTTCGGTACGGTTTGTTTCTTTTTATGATGCTAGCAGCAACTATCGAAATATAAAAATAAAATACTGTTTTCTTAGTCCTGCTCAAATATTTTCTAAATAAAAAAATTAAATATATTTATTAAAAAATACCTTTAAATTACTTTTTAAATATGCATTTCAGTATTTTATGATATACTAGAATTGTATACTCATTGAGTTCTTAAGGCATGGTTATTCTAAATTATCCCAAAGCACAAAATTGCACTGTTTTTTGAACAACTGACGCATTTCATAAGATAAAAGTATTAAATTCATGTTTTATGATGAATTTATAAGCAAAAAAAGCTGTAACTATTACTTTATAACTTAGGTACATCTTCACCGTATAATTCGTAATGCCACGTTCTATTTCATTTTAAGAATGGCTTATGTAGGTTGGTTTAAAATCGAAGTCTTAAAAGATGATTGCCATTGATGTAAATTTTCAGTAACGAACTGTTACCATCGTCAGCTTATCAGTTCGTTACTGAAAATTTACAGCAATGACAATTATCTTTCAAATAAATTTCTAAAAAAATATAAAAAAATCCTCTGTGCTCTTTATTATTGGCAATTCAAGTGTTCTCAAAAATAAATCGTGGTTTATTAAAAATATGGTTATGTAGGTTTGTTTAAAATCTGTAAAATTCCTATCACAAATCCAAGTTCTAGTTTAAGCGAATATGATCTTATTTTGTAGCTACAAATGATACACATTTAAACTTTAAGTTTAATTTATTGAATAGATTAAAAACCTAAAATAATACAAATTTATTTTAATGTAAAGATTAGCATGTTCTTCCGAAGATTTAGATGGCAAAGCTGGTTCTGATTAAGATATTTATCAAAAGATATTACCTGAAGTTTCCTTGACGTACCAAAGTTTCGATTGAGTAAAAATGACTATTTAATTAACAAGCATTTTTAAGGATTGAAAATGATACATTTTCAAATTTTAAAGTAGTACTAAATGTACCATTTTTAGTGATACATTTGGTATCTTACAATATATATATATATATATATATATATATATATATATTAATGACTATCATTACTTAATTGGTTCTTACGTCAGCTTCTATTACAAAACGACAAACTATTTATTTCTAAAATAAAATTCAATTAAAATAGGCATTCATAGTACGAAATGATATTACTTGAAAATATCTTTGAAAAGTTTATTTTCATGTAAAATCATAAATTAATTTTAAATTTTATTTAAAAAAAAGACATTTTATTTATAAATGTGTGTATTTTTCACGTTGTATGCAGCGTTGAGAATAATGAAATTATTCTCAACACTGCATACAACGTGAAATGAAATTAGCTAACGAAGATAACAAAAATATTGCACATTTGGTTATAAAATCAAATTACTTTTCAGAAAAACGACTTCTTATTCGATTTCTTAAACTTGACGATTTAAAAAATAGAGGCCAAATAATTAAATTTATATGAATTTACATCCATTGATGAAACTTTGCGCATATAAAGCAACATTAAATATGACAAAAATTACCATAATGTAAATTATGTCATAATTATTACCATAATTATGACATAAATATTTATAACAAAAAAGCTCAGAGATTCTTTTAATCTCAGAGCATTTGCGTTATTAGCTTTAAGCGGCGTAATTTTCAAATGATAAATTATTTTATTTAAAGGAATCCACAAAGCACACAGTACAAAATAGTATGAATTAAATGAATTTTATAATTTAAAATCTTAAAATTTTATATATTTTGTAAACAAAATATTTTGTCTTAAATTTGTAAAGCTTCTTGTAAATATGATTCACACTCTAAAGTCTTTTGACATTTAGATAAAAAAATGACACAGTAAATTTATCATTTACTCGTGAGCTTCTACTATGAACATTCATGTTATTTTATTTTTTATGTAGGCACATCTTTATCGGATACGACTCAATGTTTCTCTTTGCTGACTGATCACCACACCTAGCTAGCAACTATGTTCTTGCAACCATCGTGTATTGACTATAATCACTTTTATATTTTTGTTTGGAAATTAATTAAAGATATTTAACTGATAAAAACTGCTTATTGATGCATAGGAAATTTAATATTTAATCTATAACTTTATATAACAGTTTACATTATGTTGTTTCGTTTAGCTAGAAATAATGACTAGAACTTAGTTTAAACCCGATTTTATTCTTCAATTCATAAAAATTGATTTTTATTTTAAATTTTATAGTAATATAAAAATAAATTGCAAAACATATTATGTAATTATTTATTATTTATAATTATTTACCATTATTTTCGATTTATATATGGCATAAAATACGTAGATTCAGTTAGATGATCTGATTTGTTCTACTGGCAAGTTATTATTGACATCCGGACATTGTTTTCCTGGTAATATGATCTCTGTCAGAAATACTGAAACTATGTATTATTGCTACGACATTATTATTTTCTGTTAATTCCCAAGCAAATATGTCGTTAATTTTAATAATTAAATTCATCAGAGAAAAAACGTAATTAGCATGCATTTAGCCAGCTGCTATGTTCGCAGAAGACTAGGGGTGAATTGGATAACATAGCAGTTCCTCCTACTGGCCTATATTTCTTATTTGTATACAACATCTTATATTATGTTTTAGTTAATTTATAAAAATTGATTTTTATTTTAAATTTTAATTCTAAATTTTTACTTTGTATTAAAATAAATTCGATAAAATATTATATAATTATTTGTTATTTATAATTATTTATCATTATTTTTAATTTATATATAGTATAAAATACGTATATTCAGTTAGCTGATCTGGTTAATAAGGACATCAGTATAGGTATTACCGCACATATATAAGTACTCAGATCTGCCAAATTATTTAAGTGATTATCAAATGATTGTATCAATGATGTCATATAATCAATATAATCATTATATTCTATAAATCAATAATTAATATATTTCAAAATATTAATAATACATTTCCAGTGCAAAAAGTATTTAGTATTCGATAAATATCTATCGAATACTGATAGGATTCAACAAATACAATGGAAGGTAATTGTGGCCTAATTATAGCTGGCTCATTTTAAAGCTTTATAGAAGATGAATTTGTTCATAACTGTTTAAAAAATAAATCTAAATTATATAAAGATATGAAATATATGTTTCGATATATTGATGATATATGTGTATTTAACAACTATCAAATTTTATTCAATAAGCGAAGAAATTTATCCAGGTAGCCTCATTCTTAATAAAACCAATATTAATGATAAAAAAGGTATATATCTTTATATGAACATTAAATTAACATCAATTAAAACTATGAATATAAATTTTAAAAATAAGCGATGATAAAAAATACAATAAAATACAAGATTCTGGAAAATCAGATTTTACAAGAAACATATTTTTGCATGAGCATTCATGCATACCATATAATATATAATATAATATAATACATTATATTATACTTTCAAAATCAATATTAATCTAGATATGAACATAAAATTAACATCGATTAAAACTACTTTTAATTTGTATCGTAAATATGTCATATTTGAATTTGCAGAAACATATTTTTGCATGAGCATTCATACATACCATATAATATAAAATATAATAAATTAAATAATGAAATTTTAAGAATTGCAACAATTTGTAACGATATTAGTTTTCTTCAAAATAATTTAAATAATTTAATAGACAGATATTTAAAATATGGTTACTATAAAAATACCATCCAAAAATACAGAAAATAGTAAAATATATAAATCAACTTTAAAAGCATTAGCGGAAAATATTTATGGATGGATAATAAATAATATACTTTGTATTAGAATAAGGTATACTAAATAATCAAATTTAATCAGAGGAAATACATCATTAGCATGTATTTGGCCCCGCTGCTATATAGGGTCGAGGAATATGGGCCGAAACCTAATAGCATAGCACTTCCTTGTAATGACCTCTAATACTAATTCTGATACAACGTATGTTGTTTATTAGTCAATTCATAAGTAATTTCAGATAGCTGTTTTGATTTATTGTATTGATTATGTAAATCGTTACAATAAATGATTTTTAATAAGAAAAATTTGTTATTTGCAAAATACTTAACAGAGATTTAGTTTTAAAACAAATCATGACAAACTTACAGTAAGGTTTTAAATAGTCGTTGTAAGATAAGATGAATGTAACATGTTAGAATTTACTAAGGCCAGTAGTGATAATATATTATTCCAAAATTACTGTGGAAATTATTTTACTATAAGTGTTTTTCTTCATTCTTGGATTTTACAAAAGTAAATACTTTTATATTAAATCATTATATACAAAATTAATATTAAACAATATTAAAGTTCTCCTACCACAATGTGCAACTATACGAAAGGGAAAAGAGGAAGATGATTTTATTCTTCTTAGTAAAATATGTACACAATAAGTTCCATTCTTACTCAATTCTGTAAGAATTCAATCTCTGATGGTGGTTGAATATTTAATCGATATTAACGGTTAAATTAAAATGTAATATTATAATATGATGGATATTTATAATTATATATGTAATATTATATATTATATATTACATACTATAATAACCGATATTAATATCATACTAATAATAACCGATTCATGAAATTAAATTTTAATTGATGAGCAGTCTGTCGGTTTTCAAACTTGACTAAAATTTCTCCTGCCAATTTGGTAACCTGATCATTAAAGAACAATATGTAATAATTGACCTTACGATTGCTTAAGCCCACTTTTAACTAATTTTGATTTCTTAAATGACCAATTGGTCATTTATCAATTGACCAATTTGTCATTATCTACACCCCAATTGGTCTCTGGACAAGGGACAAAGTTCGATTGATCTCTGTGTACACAGTACTTATGTTTTAACGATCGTCTTTCGAAAATTTTACTTTCATTAATGAATTGATGTCTGATAAGCACCACTTCGCTTGTACTTTGAAAACGTTTTCAATTGTAAATAAGCGTCAATTTAAGTAACATATCCACTGCTGTCTTTATGTCCCTGTACAAACAACAATAGTCTCTACTGACGACAGTGCCTTGCAAAAGAGAAAATTATAGAAAAAATGAAAAATTGATAATTTGTTTTTCCTTTTATTTGTTGCAACAATTATATGACCATGAATTTGATAGAAGTTGCTATCAGCAACTGCCATCGTTAGCTAATTTTCCTGTCATTTAGAGAGAACAAAGAAGAGAGTTCAGTTGAATGCGAAAGGTCTTCTAGTGTTACTGTTAGTCTCGAAACCGTATCTCAGATAGATAGAATAGATACTTCTATTGATTTAAAAATAATATCTAAATTGTAATCTTTAACAATCTAATGGATACGGACGATAACAGCGAGTGTAAATACTATCAAGAAATAATAAAAGAAAGGCAATGTAAGTGAATTATTATTTGTAAAATTTAGAATATCATGATTAATACTTAACAATTATCAATTATATTGTTTTTATCCTCACTAATTTGTTTTTGTAAAGCAATCAATTTCTTTCTTCACGGAAATCAAATATTTTCAAAATTTCATTGTAATTTTAAGTTAGAAAAATTATATAGAATTTACTTCTAATCCCGAAGAAAAAAGATATATTATTTTTACAACGATACAATTAATAATTTGAGCGGACGTTATTCGACATCACCATTTTATATACACGTTCAATCGTATGCTTGTGGTGTCGTGAATATCATGCGGGATTTGGTCGGGAGCTTACAACTATTTGTCACCGAGTTGGGGTTGAACCTGAGCACAATGATGTCCCAGCTGAATTTGATTTCGAGGCACGGAGAGAGGTGCACGTTTAGGCATCGTATGTTCTGGACTTCAGAGCAATCGATTTGAGCGGAAGTTCTTCGACGTAGTCATCTTTAATATACACGCTCAATCGTATGCTTGTGGTGTCCCGGCACCCATGGTGCAGCAATGAAGCAAGAAAAAAGACGAAATACAGTGAACGTATTGTGTGTTTTGTACGAAACAGATTCGTGTCTCTTGTCTTCTCTGCATCGAGTGGTATGAGCAATGATATGAGGCTTTTTCTGAAATCACTAGCTGCGATCAAGACTTAGCGCTCGAGAGAGCAATATTTCGACATTTTGGCACGGATGAGGAGAAGAATTTCGTTTGCAATCGATCGATTCTCGTTTGTTTGTCTAAGATCGCCATGTTCTCGCTGCGGCTTCCCTTAGGTTTTTTTTTACCGGCTAGCATCCAATCATATAAAATAATGGCATGATTATTATTAGTTGTACAAAGGCCCATTTGAGGGAGCCTAATATTGTATCAAATGAATAATAAAAGATTTTTAAAAAACGATAAAAATAATATCGTTAATAATATAATATATTATTTTTTATAATATTAAAAATAATTATTAAAAATTATTTTTAATAATATTAAAAATAATATAATATATTTTATTTTTTTTAAATATAGCTTTTATATTTCGCTTGTCAATTTGGTGACGTTAAATTTCAGATTTATCTTAACGGCAGATTTCAGATTTATCTTATCTTAACTTTTGATTCATTAGGAATTATGAAATATAGGGAAATATTTTATTATGTGATAATTACAAATTTAACCAACAATTGAATCAATTAAACTCCATAATTTAATGTCTGATAATTTAACGCTATAAATGATTATAAATGTAATTTGATAATTAACATTTATGATCACAGCTTCTTATTAGGCCTTTCTTAAATGCCTTTTCTGTAAATTTATGCATCTATTAATTGATTGATAATCTTTTCTAAAACAGCAATTTGAATTTCTATTTATTTTAATTTATTATTATTCAATCTCTAAAACTAACATTTAATACAACATTTGTATAAGCATGTTAAAATAGTCAATTGTTTTCATACCTGTTAACATCTGAAAATATTACAATCAATTGTAAATATTATATAAATAATATTTATAATATTTACGTCATAAATAATATTTTTAAAATTTATAATTTTTTATAAGTTATATTTATAAAATTAACTAAATGATTTTTGACAATGTTTTCTATAATTTAATCGCTGTTAATCTTCTTGTGATCACTAATATTGTGTGTTTAAGTCTATCGCTGTATATCTTAAAGTTTTTTACGTCATAAATAATATTTATGATAATACTATATATTAATAATATATTTAATAATATTTATAATAATACAGATTGTACATTACAGGTTCATCTATGTAATCAGTATACTGCAATTTACTGTAATTTGCTGCAGTTTGCACAAGTCTACAGTAATTAGGATATGTTATCTTTTAATTTAGGAGCAAGATCGTCAAAATAAAGAATATCAATTGATTTGCGAGATTCTTCTAGTATCGTCAGAAAATACATATTTTGCTCATTAGCACCGAATTTTTAAATGAAATTTAAAATTATATGTTGTTTTGTTACAATTAATTATAAATCTCACCATTACATTTAAATATAAATTCATTTTCGAATACAATTGATTTAAATATTTGCATTTTATATGAATACTATATTGATTTTTAATAATTTAGATTAATATATAAACTACAGTGTACAACATATATCGTATATAAGCTGTACTTAATAATTACACACGAAATACTGTTTATAAACGTATATTTTCGGGCGTAAATTTGGATTTAATTTACAACATAACTCAATATGTAAGACACTTATCTCCTTGTAGAGACATAACCGCAGTGTAAGTTTTAAACTATCAGCTAACAATATGGTCTATATTGATGTTTAATTCAGGTGGGTTGAAGCTGATGACCACATGAATTGTTACTCGGTTGATAAAATTTCTTTAATAACGGTTAGCTGTTACTAATACACCCATATCGCGCTCTTGCTCTTTGTTACTAAATATTACAAATGATTTAACTAAAACAAAATTCAGAAAATAAATATTAAATGGAAACTAAAAATTATTTAATGGTAGATCAGCAACAAAAGCATCAGCATAAAATTTAGCTTTTAGTTAAACCCCAAAAGTATCTGTAGCTTACGCTTTCAATTTAAACAATTTGTTATGACAATTGTTTTATAAGCAAAAAATCCCGATTTTGATTTAATCTAATATAATTTAATATAATTTAAAATGATAGAATTATATAATACTTTTTAAATTGTAACTCAGGAGATTTAAAAAATAAATGATTATCTCACTTTTTGTAGACAAAAATAAATAACACAAACATGCTTCAATGTTAAAAGAAAACTCTTACTGATCCCAGGTTATAATCGAATTAACTAATTAATTAATCGAGCATCCCAATTTTCAATTTAAGCGAGATAAAATTTATTTTTATTTTTATTGCGGGGTTATAAATGATCACACAATCGTGATTGTCAAAGATTGGCAATTGGCATTATTATTGATATCCAAGTGTCACAGTGTGATTTGTCAGTTACGCTGACAATAGCAGTATTATTAGATATTGCTATCTACAATTCATTAATATCAAATTACATTGGGTAATTAGCGAAAATAACAATAATAACTTGACGGTGGCAAATTAATGTTTATTGTTGATTATCTCTGTCATGGTTTTTATTTCTTGAAATCTGGTAAATTCAAAATTTTATGATTGTAATGTCTTAATTGCTCATGTTAACAAAATAGCTACAAAGAAAAATATGTTTGTAAATTAATAATGAAATTGTGGTTTAAATTAATTTGCAGATTTAATATTTTATCTATAAATGTTTATGGATTTTATTAATAAAGCTCATTTTTAGCCTTTCTGTAAATGTAAATCTACACTGAAGAAGCAAAATGTTTAATTTTATATAAAATAATAATGAATATTTATTATCAAGAAATTATATTAATAATTAATTAATTTAAACAATTTACTTTTTTCAAATTTAAATGAAATTGTTAATGTTTCTTTTTTTGAATCAGATCAGTAAATAGAAGCAATTTAATCGAATAAGTTAGATAGATTTACCCTAAGCTTGGATAAATATTAACTCTATTGGTTTATCTATTCTAAACTCAATGTGTGGGATAATCTTAAAATTACCAGCACTTAAATTTAGATTTTTGTTTAAAACCAAAAGTATATGTAGTTTAGATACGCTACAGATTAACTAAAAGCGTGCATATCATAATCAAAAAGTACAATTTTGGATATTAATAATGATATGTCAGTGTAACTAATCGCTTTCCACCTAATCATGTGGTCCAAATATTTCTAGATATATGTGTCTTACAGTTTTGTGTCTATTTGAACACAATGCCATGTTTTTGACAGCTCAAAAAGTAAAATATCGTTTTCTGAAATATAATCTACACGACAATGTTAGAACCGAAACTTGAAACCATTTTTAGTTTAACTAGTGGTAGTAATTATTAGCTTCATAATGTGGTTGATTTTCGTATATGCTAGGGATATATGCAGAGCTTTGACCATACTCGTTTATCTTGATAGGTGGTAAATCAATTATAGGTTGAGATTGTCTTTTGGACATATGCCTCAATTTGGAATTTGATAGAAATTCAATGGGAATTTGTTCGAAGTCATATTTTTTGTTTTTATTCGTACTGTATACAATCGGTTGCTTGCAAGCACGACCGTCACGACTACTTTTGATTACTTCTTCACTTGAAGACCATGCATTGTGATGATTGCTCTTTCCACGAAAACTTCTCCTTGGCCAATCCGGGCGATTACCACTTAAGCAATTTGCTGATTTCTCATTTGGCACTGGTGTGTTGATAAATATTCTTGGCTTACACTGGATTGGCTCCATTGTAAGAAATATATTAGGGACGTAAACATTGGGATGGTTTTGCTGATGATCGTCTTCAATCTTTAATTTGCTAAACGTCTGTCTTGCTTTAAAAAACGGCCCTTGAGTAAAATCATTAGAGTTAACAAATTGATCTTTAACACTAGAGTTGGGTTCATTGATACTAGTTATAATCTCGGTTACTCCGTTGTGTTGTTGTATTTGCTCATTACTTACTTCATCTTTACATTCTTCGAAGTTGTCATTGTCCAGGCCTGATATGACTTCCTCTATTTCTATTTGATTGGGCTTCGGAGTTGGTATTCTAATTTTTATCCAATTTTGGTTTTGACCAATTTTTTTCCTTAACCTAGCAATGCAATCTTCACATAAATCTATGTGTTCGTGTATCTCTTTACTCATTATTTGCCGTGCTATTTTTCAATTCCTTGCAGTTTTCTTCTCTGTCATATTAAGTTAGTTTGTTAATGCGGATGATGAGTGACGAGTGTAGGCAGCTCGGAATGTGTATAAATTCCTTGTATTTTAACATTGCAATGGATATCTAAACCTGTATTATGTGCGTAATAATGAATTCCGTTGTATCATGTAAACGCTTAAATGTCAGTAAGAACTTTTGTAGCGATAGTACGTCCAAAAACTACGAATTCGTTTAAATGAATTGAATTAAATTAATTGTTATTTATAAAATTTTAAAAATATTAAGAAATGAGATCAAATAACTTAGTCCACATATATTAAATTATGTAAAATTAAAACAAGTTTTAAAACAAGTTTTTATAAAAATTAAATTTAAATATTTTAATGTGTGTTTTAGCATAAACATTTCCTATTAAGCGACTAAAAATCTAGACTTACAAATATACGTCAAAATTCATAGTCACATGTATATATGAATTATATTTGCCATGTGTATATTTGCCATTAGATTTGCCTATATTTTACATGTCATTTGGTAAATTAAAATTTTTCTTGTATTTTTTATTTTTTATACCATTGTCTAACACGATGCTTACAAAAACCAAAACTATTTAAATCAGATATATTTATTGTCATTTTCATTACAATTAAAAATTTAAATAAATTTAATAAATTTAATCACATATGATTTATGATTTATTATTATGATTTATGATTTATTATTTATCATTTATGTGATAAATTTAATCACATAACAATAAATTAGTAGCAATTATAATAATAAGAGTCGTAAAAGATGGTCTGACAAACAAATTTAAAGAAATATTATTAAAGAATTTGACTTATGAAGATAAGCAAATTGTAAATCAAAGTACATTTGGGACAACTACGTCATGGTGATTAAGTTGTGGACCTTTAACTTTAGTAGGAAGAAAATATGACCAAGCAACAATTCCAAATTCCTATATAATTAATGGTACGATTTTTAAACCTCTAAAAGCATCTCTGAAATGTATTTGCGGGTGAAATTCTCGTGTTGCATATATTATTCCGTTAGTCATATCTCTGCAAAAGGAAACACTTGTCCAACAAAATAAAACCATAAAGCATGTCGCTAAAATTCAATCACTAAAGCAAAATGCGAAATTTCGGACGAGATTACACAATTGAAAACTGAAATTTCGATTGCACTCGCAAAATGAGGTAGTTTATCAATAATAAAACCATATTTTCAGTCGCTTTCCAACGCGAAATCGGATTTCTACTTAACCCATCACCCTGCTTCATTGTATTTTTAAACCAATGAAGGTTTTATTAGGTAAATGACATGATAACTTAAAATTTTTAGACCCATTTGAGGGAACCTATTAATGATGTATTTCAAATAAATAATATAATATTAAAAAATAATATCATATGGAATATTATGATATATTAATATTTTATAATATATTATACAAAGTATAATATATAATATTAATATATAAAATATTAAAATATTAATATATTATATATTAAATATATTATATTAATATATAATATATTAATATAATATATATTATAATATATAATATATATAATATATTAAAATATAATATACATGTAAATGTATCATCAAGTCTTCAACTTAAAATTCCAAAGTATTTTATGATATTGTCGCTTGTTAATCAAATAATGCATTTCATAGTCGATATGCCACTATTTGACATAGTGGCTTTAATTATAAATTATAAATTATATTAATTTTAAATTAATGATAATATTGTAGCTTAGAGATTAATAATAAATTATTAAATTCATTAATAAATCTTTATATTCGAAGGTATAAATTTCTTCATAAATTGTAACATGTAAACTTGCTAATTTTATATTAAAAATTTGTCTATCTTTAAATCTGAGCATAATTGATATTAGTACATTGGTACGCTTTATTGATATAATCTACAAATGTAGATTTAGCAGATATTAAAGATGCATTAGAAAACCACTTTCTGTCTATTTTTTAAAGCAAAAATATTGCTTTAAAAAATATTGCAATATATTTTTAAAAAAATATAGTAAGGTAATCAAAATTAATACTGGTATAAAACACTATTTCAGTATTAATTCTACAAGAGAATTTTTAGAACAGACCAAAGGAATAAATTTTCAAAATATAAATACATACGAATTAGTACGCTTTATACAAATCTAGATTAAGTAGATATTAAAGAAGCGTTAGTAAAATTAATTAATCTTATATTCGGAGAAAGATATATTTATATATATAATAATTATAACGCTTATCTAACAAACATTAAACCATCAAGTAAATATAAATATATGGATAAAATTGAATTAATAGAATCCTTAAATATTTTGATAAATCAAAATTATTTAAAAGTAGGGACATCTATATTTAGACAAGTAAAAGGTGTTTCAATGGGTTGTAAAAGTAGCCCAATTATAGCTGACTTGTTTTTAAGCTTTATAGAATATGAATTTGTTCATAACTGTGTAAAAACTAAATCTAAACAATATAAATATATGAAATATATGTTTCGATATATTTATGATATATGTGTATTTAACAACTATTAAATTTTATTCAATAAGCGAACAAATTTTTCCTGGTAGCCTCATTCTTAATAAAATCAATATTAATGATAAAGAACGTATATATCTAGATATGAACATTAAATTTACAACAATTAAAACTACTTTTAATTTATATCATAAAGATGACATATTTAAACTTACAAGAAACATATTGTTGCATGAGCATTCATGGATACCATATTAAAAATAATACATTAAATAATGAAATTTTAAGAATTGCCAAATATGTAATGATATTGGTTTTCTTAAAAATCATTTTAATAATTTAATAGATGCATATTTAAAACTAGGTTGCTATAAAAATACCATCAATTAAAAAATAGTAAAATATATAAATAAACACAATAATATTAAACATAAATTTAAAATCATTAGAGAAAATTTTTTATGGAGGAATGATAAAAAATACTTTGTATTTGAATAAGATACTATACAATCAGATTTGATCAGATGAAATACGTCCTTAGCACGTATTTGCCCAGCTGCTATGTTGGGTCGATGAATAGGTGCCGAAACCTGATAGCATGGCAGTTCCTCCTGATGACCTCTAATTCTTATTCTGATACAACGTCTGTTATTTATTAGTCAATTCATAAAAACGACGTTTATTTTAAATTTCAATTTTTTATTTTAACTTGATTTAAATTATAGAAAATCTAAAAACAATTATTAATTTTATTATTAAATTATTAAATTTTGATTTAGCATTATTATGTTTTGTTTATTTTATGATTATATTAAATGCGTCGACTCAGTTAGCTGATTTGATTATTGATTACTAAACTGGTATAAATTCCAAATTAATCTTTCACAAACATTCCTTCCTCAATAAAGTGTGACGTTTAGTTTGCTGAACTAGATCGATTACTTTTTAAAAAATTCCGAATATTAAAACATTAAATTTTATCCATAAGCATTTATAAGGTATTTTACCATTTACTTACGTTTTATTGGTCATTTTTAGACGAACGCGAGGACGTCCAGGAAAAAACATTTACAAAATGGATCAACGCACAACTAAATAGGGTATTAAAGACAAGTATTCCTTATTCAGTGCTAAATTATTTCTCATTCACTCTTTGTTTCTTAAAGAACTAAAATAATTTTTACTTAATTTTTAGCAATTTACTTTTTACATTTTTTAATTTGTAAAATTAAAGTATAATTGAAAAATATAGAGGAATAAGTGAACATGTTTAAAAGTTATTTAAAAAGAGAAAATAAATAATATTAAAATATAAAATTAAAATTATCAAAGATGCTCATTGTCCCAAAAATCGTATTAAAAAGAGCTGAGCAATCAAAATATTATTATAATACGATTACAAATCATATATCTACATTATTTTCAAGTTTAATAATAAAGGTTTTATTAAAAAACAATACATAACGACAATAAATAATGACAACAAAATAGTTATAATGTCAATGTCAGATAAATGAACTGCATCTTGAACTTGACATGACAGTCTCCAACACTATACACAAAGAGACCCCAAATCCAAAGGGATCTGAGCCCTCCAACCGATCCAGCACGCCGCTTTCCGACTAAACCACCCGGGGTCTTTCACCCCCCCCCGAAGAGTCCAGTCGGCGCGAACTATGATGGGTAAGCGGGAGATGAGGAGCTTAAGAAACCTTAGTCTTTGCTCTGGGGGACGTCCTCTAGAGAAGAAGACTAATCCCGAGATAGCCCAAGTACCCCAAAGGCGCACTTGAGTTTTCCCATTCAACGACAGATGTTGGGCCCGTTTCAGAGCCCAACTAGCTCTCTTCAGGATACGTTTTAGTCTATCCAGGTCGGCTTTCGCCGACCAGTTCACCGAAACGGTGAACCCCAGGTATTTTACTCGACCAGAGAAGGTAGGGAGTGGATCTGAGGCAAATAAGGAGGCTAGAGCAGAGAGTGCTAATCTCTTAAGCTTTTGCTTCGTCGCAGGGGAGCCATGAAAGACAACCACCTGCGATTTGGCGGAGTTTAGAATAAGGTTGGACCTGGGTAACTGGTCTTTTAATCTTAAAAAGAAACGGCTGATGTTAGAGACAACGTCCTTGCACCTGCGTCCAGATAACAGGGCTGTGGTGTAATTAGCGTACACCACTAGACGTTGATCACGCTGTTTAAATATTTTGAAGAGATTTATGGAAGCAGCAAGATACAAGATAGGAGAAAGAGGGGAACCTTGAGGCACACCCGTAATAGGGTAGAACTGACGCGCATCAGGGTCGTCTTCATAATAAAATCGCTTGGTGTACAACAGTATCTCCACCCTGTTAACAATTCTCGCAGGCAACCCGAGGGACCTGAGAGAAGAGATAACAAAAGGAATGAAGATGCGGTCAAATGCAGCAGAAAAGTCAAGGAAAACAGCCACAGCAAGTTGATGACTATTCTCCCGACAAAACTGATGCACTTCACCTACTGCAGAATGGACCGAGCGACCCTTGACGAAACCATGGAAACCAGGAGGGATTAAATTTCGCCTACTTAAATGATCGCGGATTCTACGCGCAAGCTATTTCTCGTAGATCGATACGACGGAATTTTGAATCGAGATGGGTCGCAGGTCTTTAGGACATGAGACCGGATATTTCTTTGGGATAAAGATTCTACGACTAATGTTGATGCCGGCCACATCGGATGGGGTGGCTAATAACATTGTGACGGCCACCTCCCTTCTTTGATCGGCTGTCAAAAGCTGACAGACCCGAGAAGAGAGTGGAGCGACGGTTTTGGAGGTGCCCGGAAGAGGCCCCCAGGCTTTGAGTATATCTGGAACGGATATATCTCTACTCCTGAAGTCTCCCCAAGGCGGGATTGGTTGCGGTGATTGAGTGGCTCCATAGTTATGTAAGGAAAGTGACTCCTCCAAAACTCCATCAAGACCAATAATTCCGATCCACCCGGACGCTCTATCCTTCCAACAAACAACCTTCTCTTTCTTAAATATCTTCCAGAAGGAAGACTGAGAAGGGTTAAGACGAGCAATGCTCGACTTATCCTTACTCAGCTGGAACCAGTATCTGGTACGCCAGTATTCTTTCGAGAGAGTCTGTTTGGCCGAAGAGGAGAGGTCAGGGAGGTGCAGCAGTTTGGCCAGGACCTTGAGTTTTGTCGGAGTGGGGCTGAAAATGCGACCTTTATAGGTAGTCGATAAAAACGCGGTGGCTTGCGAAGAGAGATAGAATTAAATTTGGTTAAACTCTCAATGCCAATTTAGGGGGAAGCGTTGGATAGCTGCTTGGAAGAAAGCCACGCTGATAGGATCATAGTGGAATCTTCTATGAAGCAGGGAATCCTCTTCTATCCGCCAACGAATCAGGTCATGAGAGGTGGACAGATGTTGCCGCGATTGCTCCGTGCAGAAGGGTTTAAGCAACCACTTCTCGTGGAGCAGAGAATTCGTTGTTGTGCAATGAAAGGAGGGGGACGGTGGTTTATGAATAAGATAACCATTCCTGGCTCTGCGGAGTGCTGCATTAATCCAACGACCAGTTCTGTCGTTGAAGTCACCTAGTACCATGTCATAGCCGCCATCAATTATCCCATCCAGGAGGTCACGGTTCTTGTGAATCTCCCCCGGACGAATATAGACGTTGGCTAGACTGAGGCATTTACCGTTCTTAACGAGTGAAACTACTAAGCAAGATAGGGCTGGACAGGAGTAGTTTAAAATGAGGGAGGATCTTAAGGAGCATTTAACTAAGGTCAAGAGTCCTTGAGATGAAGAGGATTGATGGGGGTATGTACGAAGTATAGTGTGAATAAATGTGTTTAGGGATAAATCGAGTAATGTCCTGGGGGAGACGGATAGACCGCGTATCCTGAAGGAGCATTAAGGAACATTTTAACTAAGGTTAGAAGATCTATATTCCTGGGAGTGCAAATGTGCGTGCGTGTTCAAGATGCATTTCTCGAAGGTGCCGACGAGCCTGCTTAATATACAATTTATCACACGAGGAGTATGGTATGCTGTTAACTTCAACGAAATTGTCCCTTTTTGGATTGTGCTTAAAGAAGCCGTGTAATTTACTGTTATAATTTACTGAAAATTGATGTTATAACGGTTTGAATCCGTAGGTTTAAAGATTTTTTATCACACATAACTTTTATTAATATATAAGATATTATAATATAACTTATATATTATATATTATACAATATATTATATTTATATATAATAATTTGTATTAATATAATATTAATATATTTTATTTAATATTAATATATTATTTTAAAGGTCTAAGCCCATATTAATATAATATTAATACATTATATTATATATTATATATATTTAAGATCTAAGTCTAATTGACCGTTTACCACAAAAACACAAGACAAATGTAAAACATGACAAAAAGGTCACACGTTCTCATTAAGTAGTCTCGGCTACGTTTGACGATCGGTAGCAATTATTTATGTATTAAGATTAGAGGTCATCTTAAGGAATTGCTCTTATCATGTTTCAACATTTATTCCACCACGATCAACCATAGCAACGGGTTCAAACCTGTTTACATTTATATTTTATATTTATATTTTATATAAATATCGTAATTTTAAGATTTGGTACAATTCGGATTTTTAAGTCAAGACTTTTTTTATCCCATGGTATTCTTTATGTGCTGATCTATATATCACTTGAATAAATATAGAAGATTGTTAATACCAACTGCTATTCTTTGAAGTTTTGGACATTGTTCCTCGACTCAATATGACAATTGCTTCAAATAAATACCACTGATGTATTTTCTAATTTAAAATTAATTAGCTAATTTAAAAGATTAGATTGCAAGATTTTTCAAAAATTATTAAATTGTATTTTTTGTTCACAGTAATTCTACGAATAAAACTGTTTATTGTGAAGATTCGATTTAAAACTTTTAGATAAGAGAGCACATTATTCTCTAATATCACAATACTTAATCCAATACATTCCGGTGGGCTTATAATCGATAATTTAGTGCAACAATTTATGTTTAATAAAATAATTATATTTTGATCTGAAAGTCGTAAAGTTTTAAATTATTAATATTTTTTATCATTTATTTTATAAATATTATTCATAGTTTAAATTTATCAAATTATTTTTAAAATCAAATAATTTATTTAATTAAAAAAGGAAAATCATGTAGCTAAATTTGTTATGCTTATCAATGTCTAAGAAGTACTTAGTTCGATTATAAATGAGGTGAACTTCTTTGGATATTACAAATCTGCATATTCATTGCATTAAAAATCAATTTAAAAAATTAATATTTTAATTTACTAACAACCTTCAAAATATTTTTTATTTGTATTTTGTTTATAGCGTAACATAAAACCTGTAAAGGATTTGTTTAAAGATTTACGAGATGGACGAGTCTTGATTCAGCTTATGGAAATACTAACAAATACTAGCCTTGTAAGTTTGTATTCCAAAGCCGAAAATGGAATGTCTAGAGTAAATTTTAGACGCTTTTGTACGTTTTCATTTAAATTAATAAACTATTAATTACTTCCGGAGTCTTGTGACTCCAAAGATAAAATACTAAGTTTTATGTCATAAAACTTAGTGAGTTTTGTAAACTAAATTTTATAGAATTTAAAGCACTTGTCAAATAAATATAACTGACTTAAATAAAGATAAGGACATTAACGTAAAATTTTATGAGAATATGTCTGGCTAAAGATAGCAAAACTGAATCTGCCTAAATATTGTTTACATCTACAAAATCCACGAAGAAATTCTGTTTCTTTACAAAGATTGTTCTACAAGAAGAAATTATATGTTTAATTAATATTAAATATTAATAATAAATACTAAATCCATAATCTTCTTCAATTTCAAATATAAAGTTATTACAGGAACAAAGAAGCAGAAATTATCCTTTATTTAATAAAAATTCTATATTTCGATAGCTCCTGCTATCATCATCAGGATAACAATAAAATGTTTCACAAATTTTCTTTTTCCCCCTTGTTTGCAACATTTATACAAAAAATTCGTTATGTTGACGATGTTTTTTGGTTGCTCAGAATTGCGTTACACAGGATTTCCTTACCCATACGCTAAATTCTAAGGATGCTCGGATTCAATGGTGCGTATCTTCTGAATCTAATGTGGGTATACCTTTTCTCGATGTCTTGGTTAAGCGCGTTAATTCCTCTATACTTTAAACATGTGTATATCAAAAATTTGATACAGGGCCAGATATTGTTTCTTGGACTTCAAACGTTCCAACTAATTGGCTGATTTCCGCTGCTACGTCACATTACTTACGTTGCAGGCTTATCTGTTCTAACTATCACTTAATTTTTGAAAGAGAAAAGGCCATCACACATAATTTACTAAAAAGTGGTTTTCCGCTTTGGGCTATTAAGAAAGCTAAATTTAAATCTTTAGCGCATAAAAATAAAGATTTTGGTCCTAAAAAAGAATACATCATATAGGAATACCTTTTGTTAGTAACAAGTGGAATTCAGTATTTTCAAAGTTTACTAACAATAACATAAAAAATAGTTGTATTAACCAAGTGTACATTTTTAATAGAAAATTACCTAAACTTTACAACATTTTTAAGCGTAAACCAGATTTTAACAAAAATGCCATTGTTTATAAAATACCCTGTAAAGAATGCGAACAGGTATATGTTGGTCAAACGGGTCAAGGTTTGGTTAAGCGTATTAAACAACATAATTATAATGTTCGTAAAGGGACCAATTCTAGTGCTGTTGCTCAGCATTTTGTTAGTTTGAATTATTCCGTTGATTTTGAAAATGCATCTATTTTATCATTTGAAAGTAACTTGTTATCTCGCATTATTCAAGAAGCGTATTGTATTAAAAAAGAACCTAATTTAATGCTTAATAATAAATAAGATTTCAAACTTAAATTTAAATTATAATTAATTATTCCAATATTACATTATTTTAATTTTTTCAATTCGTTTGTTTGTTTTTTCTAATTATTATTTGGTTTTGGTTTAGATTAAATTATAATTCATTACTATTAAATTATTTTTATTATTAAATTCGTATTTTTTGTCACTTATTTTATGATATTAATTTTATTGATTTATGATTCTGTCTTTTTTTCTTTTTGTTTGTTTTAAATGTGTGAAAAATTTTAGTGTATGATTGTTTTGTTTCTCGGTATTCGGTATTTTCTTTCTCTTTTAAGTATATTAATATATCTTATATTAATATATATTATTATATATTTTAATATATAAAAATGCGGGGCACATCAATTCTTGTTTATTTTTGTTGAAAACACGGGGGAAAGAGAAAAATTGTGAAACATTTTATTTTTATCCTGATGATGATAGCAGGAGCTATCGAAAAAGATTTTTTTTATCAAATAAAGGATATTTTCTTCTTCCTCGTTCTTGTAATAACTATTTATTAAATATTAATTAACAAATTGCTGCCAATAAAATACAAATATACACAATTAATCTAATACAATGAATCTAATACAAATACGATATAAATTTATTAAAGTAAATTTATTGATAACGTCATATCCCACGTAGAGTTCGGCTTACATAAGTTAGATAAAATAATTGAATACTTTCCATACTTAGAATTTTATTAACTAAAGCAAACGAAATTTTAGGAAATTAATTTTTTGAATTAATTAATTTTTATCGATTTATTCATATTTGACAATAATAATTTATTCTTTAATGCGAAAGCAACACGAACTTTATACAATGACTGATTTTAACAGCAACTGAAAATTTTTACACATCTTTTACGGATACTTATTATATGTCATTTCAGAGAATATCCCGGCTTCCTATGTTTAAGTTATACAAAAAAAGATTTATCTTTCTATAACTGACATGTGGACTTCAGTATGCTGGTGGAATGCCCGAATTTTGTTATGCTGTTGTACTTTTTACAACCCCTGCGGATTTTGCTTCTAAAGATTTTTCTTCAAATTTCGCACATTTGTGATATTTTTACAATGCCAGCTAATATATCAATCTTCATTGGCTCAATGTACAAAATCGAGTTTTATATTACTCAGCCATTCTCGCTTTCCGTTTACTTTATCATCTCTCTCCGTATCTTTACCTAAAATTACACGGTGCTAAATATTCAACCTCAAGAGCACTTCGTTGAAACAAACAGTTCCTGCTACATTCCTCATCACCGGACGAACTTTGGCCAGCGTTACTGTCTCATTTCAATGCCTCTTAATTGGAGTTCTCTTCCTCTAAACTTTACTGCCAGTCTAGCCTCACTACTTTTAAATCCATGCTTCGCACCTTTCTACTGAGTAACCAGTTGAAAGCTAGTAATGAGATCCGAATTTTTCATCGTCCGAACATCGGCTACGTGGTATATACTTCAGACACATATTTTTTTAATTTTTTGTTTATTTCAGTGCTTTTGTAGGCGACCTGTCTGCATGTGTCACTTAAAAAATTAATTATAAATTAATTGTTCACTCATATTGGATTATTTATTAGTGGAGAAAGTGAGGTAAAATATTTATTTAATCGAATTTTCAATAGCCTACTGCTATCATCTTTGGGAGTGATAGCAGTAGGCTATTGAAAATTCGATTAAATAAATATTTTACTTCACTCTCTCAACTAATAGATAAATATTTATATGTAATACAGTTGTTTTATCAATTAATCAATGCCTCATCATATTTCAATTTACCTAATTTGATATATTGACACTAAACAGAGATCATCACAGTTTTAAAACAATAAATATTTATATTATAAATTGATTGTTCACTCATATTGGATTATTTATTAGTAAAGAGAATGAAGTAAAATATTTATTTAATCAAATTTTCAATAGCCTACTGCTACCATCTTCAGGAGTAAATGTTACAAAAAAAACATTTTTTGTAACATTTACTCCTGATGATGATAGCAGTAGGCTATTGAAAATTCGAGATTAAATAAACATTTTCTTCACTCTCTCCACTAATAAATAATACAATATGAGTGAACAATCAATTTATAAAATAATAATATATTTAAAGTGATAAATGATAAAAAATATGTATATTTTGTTTATTTTAAATGTTACAAATATATAAGTAAAAATATTTTGTAACATTCACTCCTGAAGATGATAGCAGTAGGCTATTGAAAATTCGATTAAATAAATATTTTACTTCATTCTCTTTACTAATAAATAAAAAATTAACAAATCTATCAGTAGAAAGGATAGAAAGAAAGACGCTACAGTATACATAAAATAATAAATAAAACGCTTTACACCTCTTAATTATTCATCAATTTTTGGGATTTGTGAAATGGTAATGAATTCTTGTGAACAGAGAGGGTTACTGTATTTTGAGTTAAGATGCAGATGAGAAAATAAAGTGTAATTTACTTTGTTGTAAAATTACGGTAAGATTGCAGAGATTTTACTGCTTTTATTGATTTTACTTAATCTTAGGTAGCTGAAATTTAAATTTCGGAGTTTTTATTTAAAACTTCACAGAAATACCGGGTTTATATTAATCATTTGCATGCTTTGAACAATTTTTTAAAATTGTTTAAATGTTAAATTTTTGTTAAACAATTAAACAATTTGTTGAACACTTTGTTAAACAATTATGAAAAATTACAAGGAAACTGTATATCTGCCTTAGTTGTTCGTTTGCTTAAATTTTCCAAACATTTGTGAATGCGACAAAGGCAATAAAACAAATGATCTGTTTGATTAACTAACAAAACCACTTGCAGAACAGGTAAATTTCATTAAAATGTACATATCGAATAAATTCTTCACCATAAAAATGATAAACGAATTATCTTTATCTCATTTTTCAAGTCGATTTACTATATTTTAGAAGCCAGAAATTGGAAAGTTGCGCGTTCACCACATTGGAAATGTAAATAAAACTCTTGACTTACTAAGAGATTACGGGGTACATCTTGAATTCATAATTAAATAAGCTTATATTTTTTTCTAGATTCGTCTTATAAACGTTAATAGCAATGACATTGTTGATGGCAATAAAAAATTGACTCTAGCTCTTATATGGGCAGTTATACTAACTTGGCAGGTAAGTTTACGTAATAACTTTTACAAAAGTAAGAATTGCACACACAAACTATGTTATAAGTGTAGAGTTTTGTTTTAAACAATAAAAGCTAGACAGTGTTGTGCTAAAATTGCTAAGATGAACTATTGCTTGCTTTAATCTTAATGAAGGTAATGTTTATGTCAATAGTTTTCTATTCAAAAATAAAAGGGAATAAAAATAAATTGATTTTATTATTGTTTATTACTAAACATAATAAGAACCATGTAAAGACATAAAATATAATATAATATAAATATAATATATTATAATCTAAAATATTAAGTAAAACATTATTAACATTTATTTGAAAAAAAAATGATTTGGATATTGTGAATGATAAAAATATTTAAATATTTCAATTGAAAATATCTGATACTATAAACGCTGAAATTTATACTAATACTTATGTTCTTATGTAATCATGGCATCTCAAATTAACTCGCATAATTCATAAGCACCGTACAATTGAAATTAAATTATTTATGATATTTTATATTTTAAAGAGATATTTCACATTTAAATTCGTAATAAATGTTACACATTGATTGAAGTTAATTGAAATACAATTGAATTTGTGTTTATCACCTTTAATAAAAGTTTATTGAAGTACAATTGAAATTGAATTATGATATTTTATATTTTAAAGAGATATTTCACATGTAAATTGGTAATAAATTCATATACTACCAATACATCCTGTATTGTAGCTTTCTTAATTTTTAGGAACTAAGAAAGGATTGAAAATAGTTTTATTTCAAAAATGCATAATATTTCGGTTGCTTTTGCTATCCTTTCCTTTTTCTTTAGCGTTTTTCCCGTGTAGAAACTTGATACTCATCAGGTCATGAAGTATAACGTTCATCCATCGCAGCTTTGATATTTCTATCGGACGTTTTCCTTCCACTTTCACGGCGATGGCTTAATTGATGGTAGATATTGAGTGTTGCGATTCAAACTCGTTCTCTTGTTGATTTTGCTATCGTTTTGTGGCTAATTTTGTTACCCCCGCAGTCGTTTTTAATGCAGAAACCGTTGATGATTTATCAGCCAGGCCATGCTATACCTGAGCGCGTAGCTTACCGTGGATGCGCTAGTCCTGACTTTTCGAGCATTGAGACACCATTTCATACTGTTAATGAGGCGGTTTTATTTTACGGCTGGCTTACCACAAAGTATATCGCCAACCTTCTCCTTTATCAGCATGGGCTCGGAGATGGTATTGGGGGGGCGGGTTAATAGCTTTTGCTATCATCTGCAGGAAATTTCTAACAGTTTAGTAAAACATAATAGCCATAAGTTGTAATTTTATGGAATATAAAGCAAAAATCATCCCTAATAAAAAGTTGCATAGTCGTACTGTACAACCAGATAAACCAAAGTAATCACTTGAAAAAGATAAATAAAATGTAGAGGAAAATTAAAAATAAAAAGCAATTTAAGATTTGGAAAAACATAACAAATACAGTTTTAACATAAATAATTTTAATTAAAAATTAAAGAATTTAATTTTTATTCTTATCTAAAATCTAGAATTTTAGATAAGATTGGTAGAATTGATATTAGACGATAAAATAAAGGAAGAGAGGGGCCAAGAGTGGTCTTTTAAGTAGGGGACGAATGATGGCCGCTTTTCAAAGAACAGAAAATATTCCATTCCGGACCGACGAGTAAGAGAGGCTGGTAAGGAAAGGTGTGAAGTCAGCGGACAACAATTTGAGAATTTGAGTAGGGATGGGATCGGCAGTTGAGGACTTTCAAGATGAGGAAATGAGAAGACAAGATACCACATCTTCAGATATGCGAAGAATTAATGAATATTAAAAATATCATTAATTGTAAAAATATTTTGTAACATTTATTCCTTAAGATGATAGCAGTAGGCGATTGAAAATTCGATTAAATAAATATTTTCTTCACTCTCTGTACTAATAAATAATTAAAAATATATTAGAAATGCGTGTCAAAATCAAAAAATAAATTATATATTATTCAAAGCAATAAAATTTGGAATTAAAATAAAATCACTTAGATTATTATAAATAAATAATTAAACGAAAACTAACAAGATGTTTTTAAAAACAGCTTTATTATTAGGCATAATATTCTCGTTTTAGTAAATTAGGCCTTCTTTAAACACATTAAATGTAATCATTTTGGTATGAAATAATAAATACTTTTTCGAAATAAACTTTTTGTCCAAATTAAGTATATTATAGCTCCCGACATATGGCCTCGCCTTATGTTATATTTAAGTTGGGCGATACGTTTTTCAGATTCTTGTCCTCACTGACCAATTTATGGGCAATTACAACAATCACCAGCAATTTTAAATACTACAGAACATTCATTAAATTTAAGTTAAAGATGTATTAATTTATTAATTATAGATAATTAATGAATTAATCATTCGTTCATTATATCCAAATATATGCATATTTGTAACATTATTTAGGCATGAATGAATAATCTTTATTGTAAACAAAAATAACTACTGTTTAAGATCAAGTTTTATTTGGTCCTGAAATGATTGTAGCTATTGAAATATAGAACATTAAGTTGATAATTAGAATGCCAATCTCTGAAATAGTCTTTAAATATTCGCGCTATTCTAGCGAGTGTTTTGTATTGCTATCATATTTAAGATCAAACATTTTTGGTAATGAAAATGGTAGTAACTTTTAAAATATAGAACAAAAAGTTTATTGTTATGATATAACCATATAACGTTAGCCTCTGAATATAGGCTTTAAATATTTCGCGCTATTCTTTTGTGAGTGTTATATAGCAACCGTATCATAAATTATTCATAAATTATCGAAAGTAATTTTAAATGAAATCATCAAAGAATAATTCGCTATCAAGAACTTTAAGAGCGTTTAAAATAAATCACAATATTGTAGATAAGAAAACTAGTGGCAGTATAAATCAAGATATGGAACAGCTTGTGGAAAGAAAAGTTATTCATGAATCTACAATCTATGACGAAACCGTCCTTATTTTACCTGGACTTGTATCAAAAAAGCGACGTGACTCCAATTTAATTTATGCAAAAATCGCTTAAGACTTTAAAATTAAATAGTAAAACGTTTTTAAAAAGATACTTTTCAATTGGAATAAGTGCTGACTATAATCGATCGATAAAGTTACAAAGTTAAGAATTTTACAAATTGTATATTTTCGTTATAATTTAAATTCTTATATTTGTTATAAAATAGAATCAATAATAAAATATAAAAAATATTAGATTATATAAAATATTATATTGGTAATAAAAATACAATGGATATCAGTAAGAGCAAACACTTGTTACTGGTTCGTAAGAAGACAAATGGTTCTTTTACGTTTTATTCTCACTTTAGGTGAAATGTAAAAATTAATTAAGCAAATAAATAAAATATTTGTGAGTATAAACGAATAATATTAATATACTATATATTATAAATTACTATAAATATATTAATAATAGTATATTGGGTATCTAATTCTAAAAAGTTAGAATTTTAAATAAAAAATTAAATTTTAGATAAAAAATAGAAAACTAAAATAAAAATTTTAGAAATTTAAGAATTTAATATTTTTGTATAAATATTAAATTTGGAGAAAACATACTCATAAAATATGTTACAGGCTTCCTGAAATTCCCGTCCCAGCAGAAATTTCCACCATAATTTTTTTGATTTCAAAATAAAATAAATAGAAAAAATCAATAGAATAAATATAGATAAACATATATCAAATATAAATAGAATATATATATTTTGATATGTTTATATCAAATATACATATAAACAAATATCAATATAGATAAACAAAAATTTTAATTAAGACGTCAATTATATCTTCTGGCGATCAGTTCAATTAGATATATTACATGCTTTAAATTTATCATCTAAATTTATATTATGAACTACATTATGTATTACAGCTTGTACTAACTCCATATTCCCTCTTCACCGATATATAATAATTTGATATAATCAGCTTATTTATATTCTACCCATCAATCATTTAAATTTTTTCCATATTTGAACATTGGCCCAGTCGAATCAATGTTGTGAAATTTATTATGAACAACAATACATTCCCCCTACTTACCCCTTTTACCCCGTCCCCTATAAACAAATATTCGCAGTATTTAAAGGTTTTTCTTATAATATACTACCACATATTTAAAAATTTTCACTCAAATCAATATTATAAACTACGATATGTATTACAGCTTTTACTAACCCTTTATTCCCTCTTCCCGATATAAATTAATTTGATATATTCATAGTTTTAGTTTTTTATATTCTACCCGTCAATCATTTACGTTTTATCCATATTTGTACAATATTTATAGCCATGATATATACAAATCCTCTTGTTCTTTGAAGATTGTGTCCAGATTATATTGTAATAAATTATATTGTATTAAATTTTTGCTGGGGCGGAAATTTCCACCAACCAAATTTAATATTTTTGTACAAATATTAAATTTGGAGAAAACATACTCATAAAATATGTTATTTTAATATTTTTATAACAGTATTATATTATAAAAATAATATTGCGAAAAAGAAAATCAAAGAAATAAATATCATTATTGATTTATTTATTGGTTCAAATTTAAAGACTCATTTTAGAGCACCATGAAATAGTAATATTAAAATAATTAATAAATTGGCGAGTTCTGTAAATTTACGTTAGATATAATATCTAAATTTAATATCAAATAGGATAAAACTCATCATCGAATACACCATTTTCTTTGATTATGCATAATCGCCGTTAAGTATGAATATAACTTCCCATTATATCATCTTTATCATCAATATTAAATTTAATATATCGATAAAAAATATAAAACATAAAATGAAAAAATGAATGAAAAATAAATAATATTAAGTGTCCCGACAAATATGTTGATTTAATATTAAAGGTTGACCTTATTTCAAACTGTCGTATTATCTTGTCATTTTTTCATAGTATAAAATATCAGTTGTTGATATTTAATATTTTAATTTTGTAGTTAATTTCTAACTTCCATTTTTACAATCAACAGTAATTGCGATAATTACAATAATGTGCTGCAGGAGGCTTTTATTACTTTTCTATATTGATGGAAGTTTTTTTGTGATTATATCTACTTTAAGTTATTTCGAATTTTTATGAACAACTTCACGTTTGTGTAGCGTTTTTATAGTAAAATTATATGATTTGAAATATTAATATTTTTATTAATTTTAAACATTGGTGTGAATTATAGACACAAGAAAAAAACACTTTATGCAAACATCAATATTTTATCTTGTCAGTCGAAAGGTTGCCTAATAAAAATAGTATTTTCTAGTGTTTATAATTCACATGGCTAAAATTAGTTTTGATAAGAAAGCGATCCTTGACTATTTTTTTAAAATATTTTTATGAGAAATTACAATCTCTCTGATAGTTATGATTGTCTTTGTTCTTGTATGCTATCAGTCTGCTTCTACAAAATTCATTCGTTTCGTTCGCCGTTACTGACTGTTCGTAAAATATGCTTACTCAAGCTGAACAAGCAACTTCGTTATAATGTGTCAGCCAAACAATTAAAATTATCAATGCACAGAAGGTATTGTACGTTTGCGTTATGTCTTAAACAAGAACTTTGAAAAATATCTATCGTAATAAACTTCAAAAAGACTAATTCATGACGCCTTGTACATTGAGGCAAAATGCTCGCAAACGTTCGAGAATTCTTCTCTCACGTTGAGAAGTTCATTTTGAAAAATTCTTTATGATAGCCCATCAAAACACACGCCGGATCATAATTTGAATACTGTGAGAAAAATAAAAATTAATAAGGTGGTGGAATCTGATTATCTTTACGCGGAACATCTAACAGCATCCTTCTCGTTTCTGTAAGGTTACTGCATCTTCCTTTTTAGGTGTTTTATGCTTGGTCATCCGAGAAGGATAACCAAACATCAGAGATGAAATTTCTATCATAAAGAATATTATCATTATCATTAAGATTCTTTATAAAGGCAAAGCAACAGTGCAACAGATTCTTATCGGGGGATATCTCATCTCAAAAATTCTTAAAGCTTCAAACATTTCTTGTGTCCCATCAATTGTATCATTACTGTTCTGCTTAATTTCGCGATGAGCAATTTGGTAAAAACAGAACAAACAAATCTACAGTTGATGCTATTAGATCTTCTATTTGACATTATATTAGTCCGTGAAGGAATATTTCCAATTTTCAATAAACGATCTCCCATCTTGGTAATCTTCATTGAGTTTAATAAGGTTTTTGATTTAGTCGATCACAAGTTACTAACCCCTAAACTTTACTATAAAGCAAACATCTCAGGTCAAGTTCATCATCTAATTGATAATATTCTCAATCCTCAGACTTAAATAGTCTTTAACGGTTTAAGATATTCTAATCCGTTTAAAACTTGTCGTAGTGTCAAGCGGAACGATCCATTCAGCATCTTATTTTTCTCGTTTTTAAATGAGAAAATATAGCAGTTGTGGCATGCAGACAATCCACTTAGCCTCTTGCTTTTCTCGTTTTTCTGGTTATATTTATTTGATACGGTTTGAAGTACATCATCGGGAATAACAACGGTTCTGTATGCAGATTACCTAATTATTCTTCGTAAGAAGATTATCCCCGTTCAACAAACATTATTGGCATTTGAATCCTTTTATAATCAGAATAAGATTGTCATTTATGTTGAAAGTCTATAGTGATAGTTAAAATATTGATGGTTAAAAGTCTGAAATGTTGGTTATTTTCTAATATTTCGAAAATAAAGATTGCAATACAGCGATAATTATTGTTATAACTCTCAACTTAGGTTTAGTATCCTTCAATGGTTCGTTGCGTTATTTTAAAATAATGCTTCTCCCAATGTTGCAATACACAATTTAAGCGTTCTGGGTATATCTAAATGCTGCAAACTTCGCCAAACTCGATCGATGCATGAAACGTACATAAAAAGGGGGTAGGCGTGTTTGTAAAGTGCTTTTCCACAGGTATATCGGACTTAGCAAGATTTCTATCTATTTCCCATCACATTTGGGAAGCTTAATACCTTGTTACGGCTTCACTTCGAATACATTTAGATACATCAAGCAGAAAATAACAAACCAAGAAACTGACTTGTTTCAAAATCCATTGTATACACAAGTCAATTTGCTAGAGGTCGGTTCACTAAAATGATCATTTCGTATGGACAGCTTCACTCCCCCGCTATCACGACAAATTTTGTCGGATTCGCATACCACTACATGAACATATCAATAGTTGTTTGTATGTTCGTTGTCACAAATGCTGGCCATTCATACTGCACGTTTTTAATTGCACTAATCCTCCCGTCAATAGTCTTGACGATATCGATAACTATGGAAAATTCAATAGGCAAAGACCATTTGAAAATTAATGTTTCCTATAAGATGTTGTTTTTATTTTTAAGATTTGTTAATGGAACCAAGCCAAAAAGTGCAGTGGCAAAAAATACTCTTCGTTAATATTTTATTTCATCATTATAAATTTTTTATTACTTGGTAATATCTTACTATTATTTACAATTAAATAATAAAATGAACGAAGAAAAATTAAATTCACAAATTAAACAAATAAATAGCTTATTTTGTTAAATAATAATATATATGTTTAAATGTTTGTTATCTATAAATTAATAAATTTATTACCAAGATTAAAAGGATTTGATTGATAAGTAATAAATTATGTAATGAATATACAATTTTATATAAATTACTACATGAAAAGGTTCAATTTGCTATCGAACTATATTTTATTTGCTTTATAATTGAGCAGTATTGATCGGTACTAATGTACTTGCTGATTCGTGTCAATGATAGCTCGATGAAAATTAAATTCTTAAATTAAACTTTTTAAATGTAAAATGAGTATTGTTGTTTCTAGGTCAAAAGTGTTCTCCAAAAAGTACACCCAAACTGCAACTTTGAAACTATCGAAAAAACATTGGTAACTTGGTGTAGAGATCAAACAATAGGGTATATTTCAAATATTAGAAATTTTACCGTAAATTTCTAGAAATTATTTTAGAATTTATAAAGAATAAATAATAATAATTAATTTACAATTAAAGATATAATGGAAGAATGTAATGAGATTATTATGGTATTTTTCTATTTACACGCAAATATTTGAAGCTGTTTTACTAGATATTCGCAAATACATTTGAGATTTTATGTTTTACGTGATATAGACACTGTTTTCAATATGGTCTGATGATAACATTAATTGAATTAAGGAAAATATAACCTTTTGTAAATTTCATATAACAAAAAAACAGTTTTATTAACATCTGTTAATTTCTAAATTCGCTACTTGGTAAATTGGTAAAATATTGGTAAAATATTGATGCAATTGAATTGTTACTGTTGCTAGCATCGTTTCTTCCTTATCAATTGAACTTAATTAAAATTGATCGAATGTGATATTTTCTTTTTATATTTTGAGAAAATATAATCAATATAATGATTTTTATCTTGAATAAAGTATCTTAAGTAATAAGAACGTATTTAGATTGTATATCTTATTTTTATAATAAGATAAAGATAAACCCTCTCCACCTGAAGCCTTAAGTGTTGGAGATTCATTTTTGCCATATAATGGCAAAAATGAATGTTAATTTATTAATAAAATTAATAAAATGTTCGTATCTAGAGGTAATTTCTCTATTTAATTTCAGAGAAAGGTCTGCCTTATTTCCTGAAACAATCATTTTCTCATTGAGGCTAATGTAAATCGCTTCCATTATTTTCCTTTCACATGTGTTAGCCCCAACATAAATAAATTGAATAAATTTCTGTTTGAGTAGGGCATTGACGGTAATAGAAAAAAAAGTAGTACAAACTTGGACATAATTTATTATGTAATTTACGTTTTCTATCTTGTGTATGAAAAAATGCTTGGATTCGTAATATTAACAACGACAATGTAATAAATAAATCTTAATTAATAAAGAATAAATGTACTAAATCTTAATCACATATATCATCAATGTATCAAATTGTAAGATTTTTTATAATTTAAATAAAGTTTAAATAAAAAACCGAAATTTAAAATAAACGTCATTTTTATGAATTGAGTAATAAATAACAGACGTTGTATCAGAATAATAATTAGAGGTCATCAGGAGGAACTGTTATGCTATCAGGTTTTGGCCCCTAACTCCTCTACCCAACATAGCAGCGGGGCCAAATACATGCTAATGATGTATTTTCTCTGATAAAACTATATAGTATCTTATTCTAAAACAAAGTATATTATTTATTATCAATCCATAAACATTTTCCGCTAATGATTTTAAATTTATTTTTAATATTATTGTGTTGATTTATATATTTTACTATTTTCTGCTTGATGTTATTTTTATAGTAACCTAGTTTAAAATATGTATCTATTAAATTATTTAAATGATTTTGAAGAAAACCAATATCGTTACAAATTGTTGAATTCTTAAAATTTCATTATTTAATGTTTTATATTTTATGTTATATGGTATGCATGAATGCTAATGCGAAAATATGTTTCTTATAAATTTAAATATGTCATATTTGCGATATAAATTAATAGTATTTTTAGTTAATGTAAATTTTATGTTCATATCTAGATATATACGTTCTTTATCATTAATTTTGGTTTTATTAAGAATAAGGCTACCTGGATAAACTTGTTCACTAATTGAGTAAAAATTATTAGAATTAAATACACCTATATCATCAATATAGCGAGGCATATATTTCGTATCTTTATATAATTAAGATTTATTCTTTTAAACAGTTATGAACAAATTCATATTTTATAAAGCTTAAAACCAAGTCAGCTATAATTGGGCTACTATTACCTCTCATTGAAACACCTTTTATTTGTCTAAATATATATGTCCCTACTTTTAAATAATTTTGATTCATCAAGATATTTAAGGATTCTAATAATTCAATTTCATTTTTTATTTATCTAGCTAATGGTGCTAGATTACACAAAGTGATTTCGCAGTAAAAGTTGAATAAGGTTTTTTCTTTAAACCTTCAGTTGTTTACTTAATTTATTTTAATTTGCGTGTTCAAAAGCATTGACCTTTAGACTTAAGTCTTATATACAGGCGAACGTTTAAACTATAAATTACTTTAAGTATTTTCTATTTTATTTAGCTATAAAAAAGTCAAAATTCAAGATTTCAGCAGCAGTTGGAAAGATGGATTAGCATTTAATGCCCTGCTTCATAGAAAGAACCCTAATCTATTTGATTATGATTTATTGATTGATCGACAGCCTAATGAAAATCTCGAACATGCATTTAAAATCGCTAAAGAGAATTACGGCGTTGATCAATATTTAGATGTTGAAGGTGTTCATATTTGTAGATTTTATTAATGCGTGTCAATCTTTACTTTATAGACTTCATTAACGGTGAACCCGACAAGAAATCAATTATGGTATATGTGATGTCATTACTGGAATGTGATTCAATAAGCAAGCATCAAGTAAGTTCGATTTTGAATTTTGGATCGGGATCAATAATACATCAATTTATTTTTATATTTCATAGATGCTGTAAACAGTATCATCAGAAACAACACGTTTTTGTATGAAACGATTTGATAAATCGTTTAATGTTTTGTAAACGTTTAATGTTTTTTAATGTTTTGTATATTTATATATAATATAAAATATATAATATAAAATATAAAATGTTTATAAAATGTTGTTTTAAAAAAATATTTATACTGAATATTATATAAATATTATATTTTATGTTTATATTTTATATATAAAATATAAATATAACTTGACTGCATCTGTAAGCTGACATTCTTTTGATTGTGGCACGACATTACCCTCACAGTTATTGTTTGTATTCTTGATACAGCAGGACGCTACTAATCAGGGTTGGTCTAATCAGCCGCTGACCCATAACTACATTTTACATTTCGTCCCTTACTGATCGGATTTGAACTCAAGACTAGTAATTTTAAATAAAATATTTATATTTTACAAAATATTTATAAATGAACGTTTTTGAATGGGTGTATTGTTTCAAAAACACAAAATTTTCTGAACTCAGATAAACTAATTAAAATTAAAAAGCTCACTTAAATGATCTCAAGATTCCGCTCCAAAATTCCAAACATATATATTTTAAGTGATGGGCATGTGCTTATGCTAATTTATCGAAAAAATGTTGGTTTTTGAACACTGAAGAAAAGAAACGCGGTATTTATTGCAGACCAATGTCGTATAAAGTTATGTAGAATGTTTTATTTTGATGTTGTTAGAATTTCAAAATCATTAATCTCCTAAATTCCAAATGCCTTTTTATATTCTAATAGATATACATTTTCATATGAATACAAACATTTTTAATTTTTTCTATATTCGTACATTCTCATAAGCGCTTAAAGCGTAATTTTAAAATAATCATGTGATTAAAGTTCATTATTAAAGCTTCAAAATGGCAAATTTAAAAACGAATCAACAGTTATTTTTAAGATTCTATTTTGCGAATCATTCTTTTGTAATCAATCAATTTTTAAAAGGCACAATTCCAGAAGATTAACCGATTTGAGTATTGAACTTCACCATCAATGAGCCCTTTCCTACATTTCTTTATAAAAATATTCATTAGTCTCTTTGGTTTATTATCCTCGCGTGATCATTACACACTTTGCATTCACAAATCATTTTCACGCTTTGATTGCGTTCTATGAAATATTCGTTTGCTACTATCAGTTAGAAACTACATTAATATTTTTAAGCAGAAATTAAATTTACTGTTCAGCAAATATTTTTCAATATATAAAAGAACAAAAACACATTGACTTAAATTATTTAGGAGACAACACATTGGGAGACTACAATTTTAGTTATTAAAATTGTAGCATAGCATTTTAAATACTAAATTTCAATGATTTAAATTTTTTTAAGTGGAATACGATTTGAAATATTTATCACTCAATGCTTACAACTAACGAATTAAAATATTAGGCGTTTTGAAAATCAATTTTTATATATTATTGAATGACATGTCTCTATAAAAACAAAATCATTGCAATTTATATTATTTAATATAATATTTATTTCTTATGAAATATAAGAAATAAACATTTATATAATATAATTTTAACGATTGTATATTTCTGCGGAAAATATTAAATTGCTAACGAAAATTCTGATATAAAAATTATCGACAACTTACCGACAATTTATTAATACAAGTTTTACTTCCACCACACATCTGCATACATTTTTATTTAAATAAATTTTTGTATATTCTCTTCCATAAATGTGTTTATTGCGCATCTTAATATTTTTACATTAATATTTAAATCATTAATAATATTGAGAATCCCTTATCGATTTACCAATTTAACTCATTTTGACTTTTAATTACTTTAAGTAATTGAATTATTTGAATTATTTAGTTATTTTTAGTAATTTAGTTTACATTTTGAAAAATCTCACTTTTGATAAGATGATAAAATGATCTGAAATAGTTTTTGTAGAACGCAACTATCTTTAGACATTATATGTCGAAAAGCGTACCTTTTTGTGGCTGTTTTTAAAGAATTTTCCAGACTATGAAATAATTATCCTTTAAGTGGCTCGAATCACGAAATGATAACAAGCACGAATTTGAACTGTTTGTATATAATGCAAATCAATTGATGGATTTACTAAGAAATGCGATGATAGGCTGTACAATTGAACTAAATGAAGATATTGATAGACGGTTTTTAAAAGAATCCTATCATTCGCGAGAAGTATAAATATTTGTTTTTAAATTTACATACTAAAATGAGGCTTGTAGGTTTTTATGCAACACATCAGTTCACTTGAAGAACAAACTACTGAGGTTAAGCGCTTAGCCGATCAATTTGCTTCAGACTCCACATTATCTAGCACGGAAAATAATGAAGCCAATTACATTCAACAAATGGTTGTCGACCTATGGCGAAAGCTGAAACTGCGTGTAGACGAATACAATAAAAGGTGATTTTAAAATTATAAATTAAAAATTAAATTATAATATTTTGAGTTAATAAGCAATTGCAATTTATTTACAAATTTCTCAAACAAATAGTATTGAAAAGTTATAATTACAAATGCGCTTTTATTCATTGTCTTATTTCAACACAATTTATTTGTTTTTACTTAATTAAGTTTTACATTCGTTTAATTATTTAAATATATTTGATTAATACATATTTTACTAATATATTCGTTAACTCATGATTTTTATTATAAATAATATAATAAATAATTAAATAAATAATCAAATAAATATTTATCAAGATTTATAACTCATTATCTATTATCCTTAATTTAGAACTGTTTATACAAATCTCGAAAATAATGTCATTCAAAAATTATTGAAATTATAATTTTTAGATAACATTTAAAATATACATTTACGATCTAGACTGATAATTTTACCGATTAAAAATAGTTGATGTTTATTAGAATTGAAATATATGCTTATGCTAATTATAATTTATGCAAATTTAGTCTTCATCGGCTCTTTATTTCCGATCAAATAACAGTGCTTGAAGAATTAGAATCTTGGGTTCAACAAACTGAAGAGCAAATAACCAGGTTATCAGGTGCATTGAGCTACCCGTCGGAATATAAGAGTGAACTTCAACAAAATTTACACACGTTACGGTTGCTTGAACGAGCAATGCAGAGTAAACAAAGTGACGTATCGGAACTTGAAAGCATGTTGAAATCGTCATCCATTTACGAAGATGACGATAAAAATTACATTGACGATGATTTGCGAAAACGTATCACAAAATTAACCGATAATTGGTGCACAATTGCCAGATTCGTTGAAAACAATCTAATAACCGCTCAGGAGAATTTGATATATATTAAAGAAATGGACGAAGAATTAGCGCATTGTGAACGGTGGCTTAATGACAAAGAAAGATGTTTAAATGAAATAAGTCACGCAAACACGGATGACGAAGCACAAGCCAAAATCGCGATGCTAAAGATAAATGTATGTATAAAATTAAAATTTATCTATAAATTTCAATAAACATATTGAGATCCAAAAGTATATAAATTTTTAACTATCAATAGGAATTATGGCAATATCTGGTAAATTTCGCGATAAAATTCAATAATTATTTTAACTAAAAAAGTAAATTTACAAAGTTGCATATCTTTGTATCTTTGTAGAATAATATAAAGCTGTTGTAAGACAACTTTAAACATTGATGTCGCCACTAATAATCCATTTTCATAAACATCGTTTAATTGCGATTATTTAAATAATAATAATTTTAAATCTTTGATTTTTCAAACAGTTGTCTTACCTCGTTACAACTCGATCAATACGCAATTTTATATTTTAACTTGTAGAAAAATTTTGACAGGCAGTGATTATCAGTTAACGTGCACAACATATGTAATAATTATAAATATAATTTATTGTTAAAAATATATATTATTATATTAAAAGAGCTATCATATTTAGATGCTTTAGATACAGTATGATAATATAAGATTATTCAGCAACACAATTGTTTGATCTTTGAAAAAAATTGATTTGGTTTATTTGTTCAAATGAATATTTTCTTACGGTATTTATGCTAATGAACTCTTATTATCACAAGGCTTGGGTATATTATACTCAAGAACCTTAGTACACTAATTGTGGCTATTTCTTTTAAGTTCTTGTATGGTTTGTATGTTTGTCAAATTATTATTGCTGCATCGAAATATGGCGGTGTAGAACTCTAATATATTATTATATTATATAATATATTATTAAATAATATATGGAATTATATATTAGATTTTTTATCTGAGTCTACGTATTTTGCACTAAAATAAATATGTTGATCTTAAAATGTTCTTAACTTAGATTTATATAACTTATAATATTTTATAATAATATTATTATAACTATATAATTTATGTTTATTTTTAATTATATATAATTATAATAATATATTATTTATATATTTACATTATTTAATTATTTAAATTCTATTTATCATTATTTTTAATTTCTTAATAACATAAATTACGTAGTTAGCTGATCTCTTACTGATACAAGGTAAGAATGTTTAGCAAGTGGCCTTTTTCTCAGAACATTTGTTTAACTATTGAATTCTACGAGACAAAAAACGACACTTTAATACCACTACCATTAATCTTGAAACGCATTTCAAGATCAATTCACTCGATGGATTATCAACTGAATAGTTAAATCTTAATCGAGATGCCGATCACTGGAATTCCGTTCATATTGTCCACTAAGTAATAATTTTAAGTGCAATCAACTGACAAGATGTTAGCGACTCACGAAACACTAAGTGTTAGATATGTTATGATGAGTGTAAAATCTTCTAAGCGTGATAAACAAGAAAACATGTGCGAGGTGATTGTTATGTCGCCACTCAGTATGTTCAAAATAATTATCGCACATTAGATTATAAGTCTAAAAATAAGAGAAACCTAAAAACTGAAAATTATTGATTTTAAATAAAATATTTTCCCTAACAATAGCGAATAAATAATCTATTAATTATATCATTTAAGATTACATTTGATGAAAAATGTATTCTAATTTTATTTTTATACATGGATAAAAATGCAATCTAATGTTCTCTAGCTTTCCGTTATTCAATAGCCCTTTTCAGTAGTTGATAATTCTCTCCGTGTAGTGACTGGTTCATTAGTATTATATATGCATGCATTTCCAAGAAGAATGTGCTTGATCCTTCAACTTTAAAGTATTGGAATCCTTAAGTTCCAGTGATCTTTGTTGCCTTCCATTATCTTCTCGTTGCTTTTAGTAAAAATCGATTATTTTATGAGTCTTCGTTTCCAACCACTATCTATTTCGATTATTCTGGCATTATCTATGTCAATACGATGATCATGTGTAAGCCAGTGGTTGACCAATGCCGACAATTTATCGCTACTTTTGAATGTGTATTTGTGTTGATATACTCTTGTTTTTAATTCTTGTGTGATTTGGCCTACATTTTTGCTGGATCATTACAAACAAGATATCATATATGCAATTTCAGACGGAACACGTTTAGGCTTTATTTTGAACAAGCCACCAAAATAATTAAATTCTAAAATTGTCTAATAGACTGACTTGCAATTAAAATAGAGGATCGATTCAATTTTATGTTTAATGATCTATTAATTATTAATATTGTTAATTATTACTTAATTATCAATTAAATATTAATTAATTATGATTGCATTTGATTTATTAATTATAAGTTGAGCACTTGGCTTTAGCATTTTCTAGATCTTTGTATAAACTATTACTTAATTCGAAGCAGTTGTTTGAAGTTTACTTGTTAGTTATAAAAATGATGATCATCCTTCCTATATGCTGTTATCTGAGCTCATCTTAAGGACTTATAACTTAAAGAGTTGTTACTTAATTAAATATTCCTTAACGTAATTGCCAATGACGGACAAATCTTACTTGACAACTCACAAACTGCGTTAATTAATTATTAATTATTACATAATTAATAATTATTAATATGTCATTAATTAATAATATGTTAATTATATGTTAATAATATTAATGCCGCAATATTAATATTCAAGTATACAATCTATTCAAGCTTTTAAAGATTTCAATACATTGATAACCATGAAAATCGAATGCTTTGTTTCAGACAAGTTTTAAGAATAGGTTGGACGCAATGAATTCACCACTTGTATTGAGTATTGATATTATCTAAATTATTCTAAATCCTTAATGATGGTAATGAAAATAGTAAGTTGTTTTATTTTTAATGTACTTTTTCAACAATAATAGAAATTACGGTGAAATTAAATATTTTTTGGCGATTATAAGAATCATTTAGATATAAATATAAAAATATATAATTTTCAATGTGGTTACAATTATGTAAAGAATTCATTAAATTTATGTTACATTTTAAATGGTACTGCATTCATCATCAGATGTTGTTATATAATTTATATATTTATCAAGTCAATGAAGCTATTAATTGTTTAAGTCAAATTTACTTCATTAAATTATGAAAATAATCAATTTCAAAATTCAATAAACCATTTGCGTCATTCAATTACAAAAATAATTAATTTTAAAATCCAAAACACCATTTACACAATTAAATTACAAAAATAATCGATTTTAGAATTCAATAAACTATTCCGGAATGTCTTGTCTAATAAACGGTTAACATACACAAACAAATGCCATTTGTTTAAATGTGATTTCTCAAGCGGTTGACAAATACATTCGGTTTTAAAATACCTTGAATTAAAGAAGACGTAAAAAATGCTATTATATACGAACTTGAGCTTCTGCCCTACATAAGAATCTGCATTTGAACGTTGAATATTTGCAAACTAAACATTTGATCTTTCTCTTTTGCACATCCTCTATAAAAATACTGGATGCGTAAAATCTTCTTACATACAGCTAGTTCTCTTTTACGCTTCTATCACTTCTTTGTGAATAAGCATTTTATCTCCAGAACTTTATTTTTAATGGAAACGATGGATATTGATTTCTCACCAAATACACAACTTCAATAAGTTTCTAATTAATATTTTTTATTAGAGTTTTTAGACTCAATGTTGTTGATATTATTTCAATACGTACAACTTTTATTTCTCATTTTGCACTTGAGAAAATAATTAAATTCTAAAATTTTGATGTCGAATAGGCTTACTTACAATCCAAAATAGGGAATTGATTCAATTTTGTGTTTGGTGATTATTATTAATTTATTATTAATTAAGTTTATATACAGTTAAGCTTTTGCATTTAAATCGCATATTGTATTGCTGTAATTTGGTTGCCGTCGATATTACTGCCTATTTATAAATACAGTTTGTTAATTATTCTCCAATTATATAATTATTGATTAATAATTATTAATTATTATAATTATAAAAAATAAAATTAATTTTAATTAAATTAAATTAATAATTTAATTTAATTAATTAATTTAATTAAATTTTTTATTTTTTTATATAATCATTTAATAATTAATCGTTATTATTTTTAATAACAATTAATTAGTATAATCAAATAATATAAAAAATTTAATTAAATAATAATATTATTAACAATACTTTATTAATGATAAAATATTTAATTAATATAATTATATTTCAACCATAATTTTTGCATATATTTTTGTGACGCCTTTGGGCTGAAAAGTTTGCATGAAATAATTTAATGAATGATTTAATTAATAAATTAATTTATGATTTAATTTATGTTTGACTATAACAGTATATAGTCAACATGTAGAGTATTAATTTATAGACTAACAGTGTATAGTCAACCAACATGTTAACTTAAAATAAATTTGATATAAATTTATTTGATAAATTTATAAAATTTATTGATAAATTAATAAGTTTATTTATACTTTGTCCAAAGAAGAAAAACAAACAAGTGCATTCTGAAGAAGGTTTAATCCGAAACTAGTTAATTAATGTATATTTTTTCTAAGAACAATTTTTTACTCGCTTTTTAATTTTCCTACCGCTAAGTAAATATATAAGTCTGATAGGAATAAAAGACTCCGAGAAGTGGTTCGATCCACACTGATTTATATAACACATGCCGTATATATATCAAATTATAATGACTCACAATATTTTATTGTGAGTCATTCATGTAAATAATGTTGTTTTATCTTGTAATTAGATCTGTATTTACATCATTGTATTTTGTTTCTAATTTACTTACATTTGAAGAAGACTAGGTAAATATATTCTCAAATCTCTCTTCAAAATGTGCTGATATTGACTTAATCAAACTCAGCCGTTCAATTATTTGCTTAATTAGATGTCGCCCGTATATTGCAATGGTTTCATTGAAATGCCGATTTTTTTATTGCAGTTGAATTAATTATATTGCTGAAATTAGAATTAAAATTCACATTGCTGAATTTGTATGGCTAAAATTACAATTAAACAATATAGATTCTATTAGTAATTTAATACCTAAGTACCCTTTAAATAACCTATATGTTCATTATTACTTGCGAGAATCTCGGATATTTAACACTTATATCGATATTTTATTTCAAATATAATTAATTGTATATGAAATACATTCAACAACTAATAACATAATTCTGGATGAGCCCCATCTAGGCTGATTAGTAACGTCCTGCTGTATCAATAATAAGAACAATACCTGTGAGGATAGTATGGTGCCGCAATCAGAAGAATAATCACACAATGAATAATAATAAAATGTGTTTGGATTAAGCTGGCATTTAAGATTCGATCTAATTTTTTTATTCCTTAATGAAATACTAAAATTGGTTTGGTCAAAATTTTTTTAAAAGTTTAACGTTTTCGTTTTATAGGCTCGATGTTTACCTTACGAGATTCATGTAACTTATTTTTCTTTAAACACCATAGTGTTTTGGCCAGACGCTATAATCTTTCTCAAATTTAATAATATAAAATGCTACTTAAAAATAACATAATACTTCCAATCGGCTACTTGAGTGATATAGAACCTAATATTTCCATGCGGTGTTTGAACAGTAGTGTTTTGGCCAGACGCTTTTACCTTTCTCAAATTCAATAATATAAAATGTTACTTAAAAATAACATAATACTTCCAATCGGCTAATTGGGTGATAATAGAACCTAATATTTCCATGCGGTGTTTGAACAGTAGTGTTTTGGCCAGACGCTTTTACCTTTCTCAAATTCAATAATATAAAATGTTACTTAAAAATAACATAATACTTCCAATCGGCTAATTGGGTGATAATAGAACCTAATACTACCATGCGGTGTTTGAACAGTAGTGTTTTGGCCAGACGCTTTTACCTTTCTCAAATTTAATAATATAAAATGTTACTTAAAAATAACATAATACTTCCAGTTGGCTAATTGGGTGATAATAGAACCTAATATTTCCATGCGGTGTTTGAACATAAATTCCAAATGATCATTATGCAGAGTGGCGAGTCGATTTGTAAGTTAAAGATTAAACAACAGAATAAACTGTATTTCTATATTAGAAATGGAAATTATTTATTTGTAAAATATATTTCTAATACTTCTATATAAATAATATTTATTTATATTTCCAGGAAAAGTGTTTTGATTCTTTCGTCCTAAGTTAAGATTAATGTTTGTATTTTGATTCTTTCGTATATTTTGTTATGATTAAACTAACTTGACAAAGTAATTATTAATAAAATTATATTAATGGAACAGAAAATTTAGGTTTTGTAAATATATGTGATATTGCAAAAACTAGACTTATTAAAGCAATATCATTAAGTCTGTATTTCAGGCAAAAACATATTTCACGAGATTAGAATGAAATATGTCACAAATGCTGAACGTACCATTTTTTATATATTTTTGATTAAATATATGATGGTTCATCGTATTGTCTTCCTCACTCTTAAAAACAAATTCCTTCTGCAGTTTTGCTGATATTCAAAAGTTGTTTATCCATAGAAATTTACTTTTAATTACCTAAATATTTGTATTTTGACTAGAAACCAAAACCAAAGTCTAACGAATGACTCATAATTTGTAAATTTTATAAGCAAATTTTGTCATGTAGTTAGACTGCAATTTCTTGTGCTTTTTTGATTGATTTAAATGTCAAAAGTGAGTGTTGTCTAAATGTGTTGCTAAAACATGATGGTGATTAAAACATTTAAATGATGCTAAACAAAGATGTTCGTTTAACATAGAGGTAGGTGTGCTATGCATTCTTGGTTTATTTTTGTTTAATGTAAATTCAGTAGTTTAATAACAATACATTTAATGGATCACGTGTTTTAGTATAAATTACTTACATCTAATTTAAGACTTCATTAAGACCTCTTAAGTAGACGTGATTTAAAATGTGGTTTTAAGACGTGATTTATAAATCACGTCATTTAGAGTAGATACTTTTCATTCGGAGAAGACTTACATGATCAGAAAAAATTTTTAAATTAGCATGGACGCATATTTACTATGATATATTATTAGGGAACTATTCGAGAATTTTATATCAAGCGACACTTTTTAAATTTCTAAAAGGTCTTTTTGAATTAAAAAAGACTTTTATTTCCTTATTTTCTGTGATTATATTAATGTGATTATATTAATGTGATTATATTAATGTGATTATATTAATGTGATTATATTAATGTGATTATATTAATGTGATTATATCAATGTGATTATATTAATGTGATTATATTAATGTTATTATATTAATGTGATTATATTAATGTTATTATATTAATGTGATTATATTAATGTTATTATATTAATGTGATTATATTAATGTGATTATATTAATTATAGAAAAAGCGTTTTTAATGATTAGTGAGTATACCCTAATGGCCAAAAATAAGGATCGAACGCACAACCGGCAAGCGCCGTTCGTTTTGTTGGCTTATGCAAAGGATCAGCGTCACGTACAGCAGTGGGAAACCTGCCTGCAGCCTTAAGTCAACCAATGTACTGCCTTCCACTTCATTTGGCTTTGCGAAATGAAGTGGAAAAAATAATTATATAAAGATATGAAATATTATTAATAAAACGAATATTAATTACAAAGACTACAAATTGTTGCAATTCTTAAATCTAAACAAATAAAAAGTGTTTCCAATGGGTGGTAATAGTAGCCCAATTATAGCTGACTTGTTTTTAAGCTTTATGGAATATGAATTTGTTCATAACTGTGTAAAAACTAAATCTAAACAATATAAATATATGAAATATGTTTCGATACATTGATGATATATGTGTATTTAATTCTAATAATTTTTATTCAATTAGTGAACAAATTTATCCAGGAAGCCTTATTCTTAACAAAACCAATATTAATGATAAGAAGGTATATATCTAGATATGAACTTTAATTAACATTAACTAAAACTACTATTAATTTATATCGTAAAGATGACATATTTAAATTTACAACATATTTTTGCATGAGCATTCATGCATACAAAAATATGCATATAATATAAATTTTTATATAATATAGTATATAATATAATATTTTTGTACTTTTCTTCATATAATATTAGAATAAATATGATGTATTGTCCGTCCTGTGGTTATGACAACATATTAAATGTATATCTTGATAAAAACGTTGATAAATAAAGTGTAGATCTGTAGTAAATAATCAGCTATAATAGTAGCCTACTTATAGCTGACTAATTTTTAAGCATTCTTAGCATATTAATTTGTTTATAACTGTTCATATACAGAACATTTATATTAAGAACAGTGTATTTTTATTCAATAAGCGAACAAATTTATTCAGGCAGCCTTATTCTCAATAAAACTAATATTTATGATAAAGGTGTATATCTAGATATGAACATTGAATTAACATTAACTAAAACTACTATTAATTTATATCGTAAAGATGACATATTTAAATTTACAAGAAACATATTTTTGCATGAGCATTCATGCATACCATATAATATAAAATATAATACATTAAATAATGAAATTTTAAGAATTTCAACAATATGTAATGATATTGGCTTTCTTCAAAATCATTTAAATAATTTAATAGATACATATTTTAAACTAGGTTACTATAAAAATAACATCAAGCAGAAAATAGTAAAATATATAAATCAACACAATAATATAAAGAATAAATTTAAACTCTTAAGTGGCAAATTTTGATGGATAATAAATAAACTAAAACTACTTTTAATTTATATCGTAAATATTACATTTAATTTAATTAAAAGTAGTTAAATACTTTTATTTAAATTAAAAATATTTTAATTAAATAATGTAATTAAATTAAGTTAATTTTATTAATTGGTTAATTAAAATAAAAGTAGTATTTAATCAAATTAAATACTTTTAATTAAATTAAATTAAAAGTAGTCATAAATTAAAACTACTTTTAAAGATAATATATATTTAGATATGAACTTTAAATTAACATCAAATTTAAAATTTAATTAAATATACAGCAGACACATATCTGTCTTTATTAAAACATCGTCTTTACTAAAACAATCTATAAAAACATCGTTTTTATTTATCTAAATGTAAATTATATAAATATATGAAACATATGTTTTACCATATGAAACATATGGTAAAGAAAGTATATATCTAAATATGAACATTAAATTAACATTAACTAAAACTACTATTAATTTATATCGTAAAGATGACATTTAAATTTACAAGAAACATATTTTTGCATGAGCATTCATGCATACCATATAATATAAAATATAAGTACATTAAATAATGAAATTTTAAGAATTGCAACAATATGTAATGATATTGGTTTTCTTCAAAATCATTTAAATAATTTAATAGATACATATTTTAAACTAGGTTACTATAAAAATAACATCAAGCAGAAAATAGTAAAATATATAAATCAAAACAATAATATAAAGAATAAATTTAAACTCTTAGGTGTAAAATTTTGATGGATAATAAATAATATACTTTGTATTAGAACAAGATACTAGATAATCTAATTTCATTAGAGGAAATACGCCATTAGCATGTATTTTGTCCATATGCGATGTTGGGTCGTGGAATAGCGGCCGAAATCTGATAGCATAGCAGTTCATTCTGATGACCTCTAATCCTTATTCTGATACAACGTCTATTATTGGTCAATTTATAAAAATTGACCTATTTAAACTATTTATTAGTCAATTTATAAAAATTGACTTTTATTTAAAATTTAAATTTTTTATTTTAAGTTGATATAAATTATATAAAATTTTATAACAATTATTTTATATTTATAATTATTTATTATTAAATTATTAAATTTTGATTTTGCATTATTATTTTTTATTTTATAATTATTTTAATACTGCTGATTTTAATTGTTTCAAAAAGCGTCCTCGGACGACAAAATATAATTCATGATGTTATAGATATTAAATCTCAGGTTCCACAGATGATTAGATAAATTTGAGGATCGGTAAAGTCCATCATAACTAGCGCTATTTTTACATTTTTAATTTTTAAATAAAAGATTGTTGAAGTACAAGCTGACATGTGGCGATGAAAGCGTTTGTCGACATATTTTACTACAAAAAAGATCAAGAGTAAGAGTAACTAGTCATCTATTTAGAAAATGCCTACTCACGCACTTAATGTTAAACAATCGCTTACTTTTATATCATTATTATTTCAATAGAAGAATCAATCGTTGATCAATATTTTATACTTTGCCCTTATATAATAAAGTCAAAGCGACTAAAAACAAAGTCGCAGATAAGTTGTACCTGATCAAACTTAAAACGATAGTAGTGGATTTTCTTCAAGTTTGGTATCTTTAGTTATAAAGTTGATTGTTATATAATTAAAAGTTAAAGTGTTAAATTTGTATTTTAACTTAATGTAATGCGGATTAAATAAGGTATTTGGTCGTGGATGGCTTGTCACACATACATCTCCCTGCGTCATGGATTGACTCAAGACATCGGAAATCATGATCGTATAAATCAATGAACAAAGAATATAAATACGTTAACACTAAAATTACTGTACACATGTTATTAGATGTGCATCCGAGATATTTACGTTTTGGTATAAATTACAATCACACTAAGCAATTTCAATCACAACTCTAAAATCTAAATCCAAAAATAGTTTAATTTAAAGATACCGTTAATTCACTTGCTTAATCATCTACCTAAATTATGTTGTATGAACACTATGAGTTCGAAAATTCTTATTTAAAAATAAGGTTAAATGATTTAAGGATAGGAAAATTACGTAGTTAAACGCTAAACTGTTTATGTTTTAAAAGGGAGAACTAAATTTCAATTTAGAATATTTTGCTCTTATCATAATCTTTAATGCCTGAATTTAATTATCAATTACAAAATATAATAATATGTAATAGTTAAATAATTGAACTATTACACAGAGTTACACCAATATTCATTTAGTCACAAATATTTAAATATACTCCTTTGATTAGAAATTCCGTAGTTTAGAATTAACCATAAATTTTGACTCAACTATATACTTTGTAAGTCGCATTTTATTGCATTTCAGGTGATATGCAAAGAGGCAGATTTTATAAAAACGATTCTTGAAAAAATGACCTCCAAGCAGAGTGAATCTACAACATCCGATCATGAAAAAGGATGCAACGTTAATGCAATTTTAACGAGTGTACTAAGATTTAAAGAGAGAAGACAAAGGATTTCAAGTGAATGCGAGAGACTGTCATCTTGTGTAAGTGATTTCTTAAATTCAGCAAATGTCGTGAATTGTAAATTATATCGATAATTATTGGAAAAAAGAGGAATTTATTTTTGATAATCAAAGAAAAGAAGAAATTATTTTTGATATTTCGCTAACTTCTGTTAGCATCTTCAGAAAATTACTTCAGAGTAATTTTATGAAGATGCTAACAGAGGTTAGCGAAATATAAAATAAAATTTTCCCATCTTTTGATCCATTATCAGTAATTCTTTATCAATAATGGATTAACAATTATTAACTATTAAAAATGTAAATTAAATTATGATTTAATTGATTTAGATTCGGCGGGGTTATGTTAGAAAAGGAAAAAACAATGAAATTAAAGCTTTCAATACTGAAGCAGCAAATCATAACCAGATGACCGAAGAGGATCGCATTACATATGTTGAAAAAGTTAGATCAAGTTTCTATAGTGAATGCACAAGGGTGCTTAATTGGCTAGAAGAGGTTGAAGCCATACTAGACGGACAAGCGTTTCAAGAACTAGACTCGCATAAACAATATTCAGCGCTTACAGTAGGTTTTCTGTTTCTATAAATTCGTTTATAATTCATCATTTTCTAGTGATTCATTTATAATTTATAGTCGATTAACTGAATCGATCTTGATCTTAATGGCGATTTAGCCGTATTTGTGAAACGGTAAAAATTTGATTTGAAAAATAGTAAAAATATTAAAATATTGAGATATAGAGAGAGGAATAGGGGCCGAAACTTAATAGCATAGCAGTTCCTCCTGATGACCATCATTCCTTATTCTGATACATCATCTGTTATTCATTATTCAATTCATGAAAATTGACTTTTATTTTAAATTTTAATTTTAAATTTAAAATTTGATAAGAAAAATTTTGATTGAAATTTTATTCTTGAGTAATATTTTTAAAATATGTAGACTTAGTTATCTGATTTGCTTTACTGATAAGTTATTATTGACACGTGAACTTTGTTTTCCCGACAATATAACGTCAGTTAGAAATACTGAAACAATGTATTCTTGATACGACATTATTTTTTTGCTACTTTTCAAGTTGATTTTTTCTTTTTCTTATAATGGAAATGTATAAATCAACAAAATATTATTAAAAATAAATTTTAACTATTAAGCGAAATAATTTATTTATAAATTTACAATTTATAAATCAACTTTATGGATGGTTAATAAACAGAGTCTTTTGTCTTAGAACAAGGTACACAAGATAATCAAATTTTATCAGGGAAATACGACATTAGTACTTATTTGTCCCCGCTGATATTTTGAGTCAAATTAATTTGTGTGAAGGAATTGGGGCTGAAACCTGATAACATAGCAGTTTTGATGATCTCTAATCCTTATTTTGATATTTTTCTGCTTATCTTTTTGTAATCTCACATATTAAAAGTGAGATGATTAAATGTAGCTGATTAAAATTAATAAGTAAAAGATAAAATTTCATTAATTACATAATGGTTGATCTTTAGCTACTTATTTTAAAATAAATACGTGAAGCTGCAATATTTTCTAATCAGCTTGTAACTTGGATTTGGATATAAAGATTTTACTGTTAGATTTCATGCTAGATTTCAAATATGAAAACCCAATGAAGTTTATATTTACGAAAAACATCTTTGCTTTGACTTTCTATTTTATTGTCTTTATTCAACTTTGTCTTTATTGTCTTATACTTAAGTTGCGATAGCATTTATAAAGATAAACTTTAGTCTAATCATTGACTTTCATTGTATTTCTTCCTAACCATAGAATAAAACGAATAAATAGAATAAAAATAAATTATCAAATCAAACGAAACGGCAATTATTTCGGTTGTGAAATAATTACCGAAATAACTATAAATATATATAATCAAGCAATTTCACTTTAAGAATACGGACTTATTCCTCTAATTTAGAATAAATTAATGTCAAAGAATAAAGAGAAATCTAAATTTCTTTAGTGATGTATAATATATTTTGTATTTTGGGAGCTAAGAATATTGATGAAATCTTCTTTAAATCCGTTCTGATTGCAATAATACAAAACTTTAAGTAAAAATTTAAAGTTTATCGTATAAAACCGTGTAATACCACCTAATATTAATTTTATAATGTAAATCACACATATGCTGTTAGCTATATCTGCATGTAGACAAGTTAGAAAGATGCTTTTGTAAATTGATTTTGTTAATTAATAGTCATTTAGCTTAAATTTACAACTTAGCCATTAAGACTAAATACATATTTTTACAATATTTGATTAAATCACACCTTTAATTTAAACGTTAGATTTTATAGAAACAGGTGTTTGATATTTATGTGCTAAAATTGAGATATCAATTTCTTTTATTTGTTCTTTCACGAAGAATATGAACTGTTATTTAACGTCAATAACGTTAGATAAAAGTCAATAGATATTTTTGACCTAAGTACTTTTTAAGTTTGTAAATGTATTTAACGTAAATTTACCTCATAACAATATGATGCAGAAATAGGTTCTTCTTGGACAAAATCTAAGTTTTAGCATTCTACACTTTAATAAATAGAAGTAACAACCTGTTTTACGATAATTTTAATCACAGTGAATCACAACGTAAATCAAAATAATAAACTAAATAGACAAAAATAAAATTTACAATTCTTTATATAATAACTTAAATGATTACTTTAGTAAGCTGATTAATAGTGAAAGCTCGAATATATCTAAGATAAAAATTTGGAAAGATTATATATTTGAAGGATAACTATATAATATATTAAAGGATAACTATATAATAACAACTATTGATAAAGCTAGTAATAACTTTGTCTTCATATGCAAAAAGCTTTATTATGATATACTAATGAAAGAGGTTAATTCTAATGATTTAAATATAAATCCAACATATGAACGTAGTGAGTTGAGTTTAGAAACAATTATTACAAGTCACTGTTCTATAATGGATAAAAAAGGTATAAAGGTTGAATTAGATAATAAAACTATACCTATATTATATTGGAATCCAAAATTACATAAAAATCCAATAAAACCTAGGTTCATATGTAGTGCGTTTAAATGTACATTAAAACCACTTTCTGTCTATATGAATAAAATACTTAAAGTAATTAAAGCACATTTTAAAAAATATTGCAAGGTAATCGAAATTAATACTTGTATAAAACACTATTTCAGTATTAATTCTACAAAAGAATTTTTAGAACAGACAAAAGGAATAAATTTTCAAAATATAAATACATACGATTTTAGTACGCTTTATACAAATCTAGATTTAGTAGATATTAAAGAAGCGTTAGTAAAATTAATTAATCTTATATTCGGAAAAATATATACATATATATGTTATAATAATTATAACGCCTATCTAACAAAAATTAAACCATCAAATAAATATAAATATATGGATAAAATTGAATTAATAGAATCCTTAAATATTTTGATAAATCAAAATTATTTAAAAGTAGGGACATCTATATTTAGACAAGTAAAAGGTGTTCCAATGGGTGGTAATAGTAGCCCAATTATAGCTGACTTGTTTTTAAGCTTTATAGAATATGAATTTGTTCATAACTGTGTAAAAACTAAATCTAAACAATATAAATATATGAAATACATGTTTCGATACATTGATGATATATGTGTATTTAATTCTAATAATTTTTATTCAATTAGTGAACAAATTTATCCAGGTAGCCTCATTCTTAATAAAACCAATATTAATGATAAAGAAGGTGTATATCTAGATATGAACATTAAATTAACATTAACTAAAACTACTATTAATTTATATCGTAAAGATGACATATTTAAATTTACAAGAAACATATTTTTGCATGAGCATTCATGCATACCATATAATATAAAATATAATACATTAAATAATGAAATTTTAAGAATTGCAACAATATGTAATGATATTGGCTTTCTTCAAAATCATTTAAATAATTTAATAGATACATATTTTAAACTAGGTTACTATAAAAATAACATCAAGCAGAAAATAGTAAAATATATAAATCAACACAATAATATACAGAATAAATTTAAACTCTTAAGTGGCAAATTTTTATGGAATGGATAATAAATAATATACTTTAGTATGAGAATAAGATACTAGATAGTTATTTCAGAGGAAATATATCATTAACATGTATTTGGCCCCGCTGCTATGTTGGGTTAAGGAGTTAGAGGCCGAAACCTGATAACAGAGCAGTTCCTCCTGATGACCTCTAATTCTTATTCTGATACAACGTCTGTTATTCTATTAGTCAATTCATAAAAATGACGTTTATTTTAAATTTTATTTTTTTTAACTTGATTTAAATTATAGAAAATCTAAAAACAATTATTAATTTTATTATTTAATTATTAAATTTTGATTTAGCATTATTGTTTTGTTTATTTTATAATTATATTAAATACGTAGACTCAGTTAGCTGATTTAATACATTAAATCTTAACGCTGATGTCATAATTAAGTGAAAAATTTATGGAAATATTTATACATTTCTTACATAAGTTTTTACCAATTTCAATAGAAACTAATATCAGCTTAAGCTGATCATTAAGCTGATAAAGCTCATTTTAAAAGCCGTGATTTCATCAATCAAATTTAAGTATTTTCGTGCAAATATTCTCGTGTGAATATTTTTGCTTATAAATATTTTCGTGTAACTTTTATACTGAAATGAATAATTTAAATTGAAAAAATCTATTTTAATTTTACTTACAATTAAAATTTAAGGTTAATAATTAATTTCAAAATTTATAAAAATATAAGTTAATCTAAATGATATCATTTAAATGAATATTAATTAATTTAATACGTAAATGTTATTGATTTAACATTTTTATAATATATTTAGCCATAAAAACAATTTCTGTATATATACATAGATATATAATATAATTGTACTATTATTATATGTAAATATTATTATAAATATAATTGTTTATCTAATTTATTGATTATTAAATTTGCACTTAAAGTGTAAATATTGAATTTATAAAGTTTTTGTATAATTTTATTGTTAACTTCGAATTCGCTTTGAATTTTTATTTTTATTTTATTTACATAGGGCTTAATCTATTCATTGAATTTATTTACTACTCGTTTGCGTTTTGAGTAGATGAGTATTTTTCTTAAATTTAGGAACTCATTCAGAAATTTAACAGATACAATCGGGATTTTTCAGAATTGAGCAGAATTGGAGAAAATCTACAAACATTGCTAACAGACAGTAAGCTTTTAATCTAGATGGTAATAGTTTTATTATTAGCATGGATTCTAACAGATTATGAGGGGATATAATTTTATATTGGAATAAAAATTAAGAGAAAGTAATTAAGTTCCAATAAATTTGATGGTTTGAAGTGCAAATAGACAATAATAATTTTAGAATAATTATTTATCCCTAAACTAATTAAATAAATAATTATTATATTTATGTTATATTTGACTATATCAGTTAATTAATGATACATATTTTATTCTATAAATAAATTTAAAATTTCGGCATCTCAAAAAGAGATTTTATAACCCAGCAGTTCCATTAACTGAATGGCAATATTTAATCCATCAGAAATGTTGTCGTTTCCAGACAACATAAACAGCATTAATTAAATTTGATGATTTGAAGTGCAAATAAACAAATAAAAATTAATTTAAATTAATCAAATTAATCATATTAATCGATAAAATTGATCAATTTAACCAATAGACAATGCAACACGTTTTCATTGTAATTTTATAGGATAGTAAGTAAAGTATTAATTATCAGATGATAATATTTTATTTATAAAAGGAATATAAAAATAAATATTCTTTACATACTATATAGTAATATATATACTATATTCTTTACATACTATATAGTAATATATATACTATATTCTTTATGCTAGTAATATAACTAGCATTTTATATGGTTTTAATATATTTAATTGTATTATAATTAGAATTAAATTTTTATAGTTAAAAGGTCATCATTTATTAACAATCTTTTAAATTTAATTAACTCAGCTAACATTAAAATGACCGAAACGTGAAAAGTAGGTATTGGATCTGTAGCTGATTTAGTTCACCAATAAGTTTACAAATTGAAACGTGCAGAATAAAAAAATAGTCATCAAAATTTGAACGTTTTTTTAATATATAGTTACTGCATATTTTTATTGTAGCCTGATGATAGCAAGAGCTATCAAAATATAGAATTTTTTTTATCAAATAAAGGATAATTTTTCTGCTTCTTTGTTCCTGTAATAACTATATATTTGAAATTGAAGAATATTATGGGTTTAGTATTTATTATTTTTTATTTTTAACGATTTAATTGCAAATAAAGCACAAAAGACTTTTGTATATTTTAGCAAATGAAATGGAAAATGTTAGCAACATGCATACAGATATCAAAGAAAGATGGTTGCATTTGGAAGATAAAGTTAATCAAATTCGTAAAAACGCTTCTCTTAAAATCGATGAGTCATACGTAAGAAATGAATTACAGCCGGTCGAAGATGGAGTAAATGATCTTAGTCGACTGTATTTATCAAACGAAACGCAAGTTGATGGTGAACAAATTAAACCTAAGGTTAAAAGTACAAATTAACTTTAAAGTATACCGTTGTTACCGTTATATTTTACTTAAAATTCCAATTTATATGTTAAATATGAGAAAACTTAATATTTAAGTTTTCTAAAGAATATTTTATAAAGAATATTTTTACATAAAATCCCATCGATCATAATATAATACCGAATAAGTTAATGATAAATTATCAATTATTTTACATTTATTTGGTAGAAACAATCTTAAATTCATCACAATTGAATAAAAATGCTACACGTGTGTTACATATATGAATAAATAAATTTATAAAGATTTTATTTTTGATTGTTACATTCACATTATTGTTTGATGACTTACAATACAATACATTTACTCGTCTGTGAAATTATTTTAATCATTTTATTCAATGATATTTGTAATATCGAATATATTTTGTGATATATTGAATAAAACATTAATAAGATATAACGTCTTATTCTAATATATCGAATGTTATGTTATCAATGAATATATATATTAATATTTAGGAAAACTAATTTAAGATATTTTTCAACTTTTAAATTAAAAAATGTAATGTATTAAAAAAGACGTTAAAACTTAAAGAGCTTGCAAATGATAAGAGCTATGGTATATGTAGCTTTCGTATATACAATTGCTTACAGCCTAATATATAGTTTGGTATTAATAAATATCTCAAAAAGCTTTAATTTGAGTATAAATGCATTCGAAAAGACGCAACAAAAAATAGAAATTTTCAACATTGTATGATATCTACACAGTCGTTTGTTTCTATAGATATCAAATTTTGTATTTAAATAATTATAGTAAAAATAAAATCTAATTATCCCTTAGCTTCTAAAAGTCGTATCTTGTTATCTGTAAAGGATATTTCATGTCGACATAATCCATAATCCTGGGTATTCTGACTCATATTCTGACGCTTGATCAGCCAAAATTCATATATCAGATTCACATATTACACGCACTATAGTTGAATGTGATATTTATAACTCAATGACTGACTAACTTGTCATCGGTGATAAAAACTTAAATACTTATTTGCGAAGTAGTCAATTCTTAATGTGAAATGTTTAATGCTAATTGCTTAATTATTAAATTCTTAATTTTTAAATGGTACATTTGTTTATTTTTTGAATTTAATATTCTCGGTATTTTCATGTAAAATAAAAAGTTAATTTGAATGCTTTTAAAAATATAGGTAGTTGTAGCTAAATAACGAAATAACGGACATATAGCAATCAACCAAAAATTATGTGAACGAAATAGCAGATAGCAATTATCCAAGAATTAACTTTACTTAATGGGTTTATATTTAATTTAAGAAAATCTGTTTGTAATTTCTGAAGATGATAGCAGGAGATATCGAAACATATTGTGATTTTTTATTAATTCCTTTTCACTCACTTTCTTCGTTTCTGTCAATCTATAAAACTTAGCCTTACAAAACCTTCAATGCATCGCACTAAATATATACTCTTTAGTGGTACATCTTTATCCGGTATCATGAATGACTCTATCATTGAAGTAGTTACTGTGCTATTAATGAATGCGTATGTTAGACTTTATATAGGTTTATATGCACTTGGAACATTCTATAATTAATATATATGCTTCATATTTCTTGTTCTACAATGCACAATAGGCTTAAGTGATGCATTTAAATTCGGTATCATAAATGCGTCGTGTAGGCTTTAGATTAACTTTTAAATCTTATTTTGCTGCAACGAAAATTTTATTTTGTTGTAACTTATTTTATACTAGCTGGACGACTGTGATACAGTAAGTGTCTTTCAAACTATAACATTTGTTAAACAATGTTTGAAATGTAAAGTACAGCATAAATTAAATATGAATTATGTTCAATAAAAGACAACAGTTATCTATTTTAATATAGTATAGTATTATAATTGAAATCGACAGCATTATTCTCGCTGAAGGGGAAAATCTCTTAAACATCTAAACTGTTCAATTGTGAATTACGTATGAAAATTATGAGATGTTTAGGCCGTGCTATCGAAATTATAAATTTTTGTAAAAAAATGTGAACTACGTAATTATAAATTGTAAACGTAATTATTAATTAAATTATTAATTGTTTTATTGTAAACGTGTAAACGTAATTATACCGTAGACACACTGATTTAATAACTGCCCAACTTAACATATGATCGCCAATTATATCAAATTGTTCAAACAAATTAGTTTCTCAAATTAAATAATTATTAAAAATTATATTCTTTACTGGGTGTATATAATCAAATATCTTATAGAAGATATTTTTGTCCTAAAATAAAAAATTAAATTTTTCTAAACCAAAGCATCTGTCGACTTTAAATCATGGAAATAACATTGCAATACAGGTCTACATACTAGCGCTAATTTGAGAAATTCAGCAACTTGAAAGATTTTAATGTTTCAAGTAAAATATGGATATCGATATTTTACAATAAATCGGCATTTCTTAACAAATAGCACATTTCGAAAGATTAAATAATCTTTCTACGAAGATTAAATCATCTTATTTTTTAAATACAGTACGGAAACTACGAAATAAATCGATCAGATGGGTGCACTCGGAACTGCTAACAAACAGTTTTGAAGAGTGATCTGAATTTTAAATGGAAATGTGGCTAAAACTTAAAATAACGTATGTTGGCGTATACCTTTGTCAAGACATGTGTGTATATCAGTTTGAAAATAAACTAATTTGACAAGCTTATCTGTAACTATTCAGATAAATATAAATAAAATATCAAACTAATGCAATATTTACAATCATTTCATTATAAAAAATTTATAAAATAAATATATTTTATTGAATAAATTTATTTATAATACATTTATTTATATTTATATGACTATCTTTATCAGATAAAGATAAATAAAATTCCAAGTAATGCAATATTCGCAACCATTTTGTTATATTATGATTTACACTACCAAATAATGCTTATTTTACATATGGGGACGAGTTTTTTTACAAATTAAGATAAAATTGAAAATAATGTTGTTATTGTAATATTAAGCAATAGTAATCATTTTAATTATAACAAAGTAATATGAAAAAAATTATTTTCTTTAATACAGAGACACCGTAATTATTAGTTTATTGCATAATCACAGCTTGAAAAATAAATTTTTAATTTTTAGTAAAAAATGTATATAAATTTTGAAGAAATATCGCAAAACTTCTAATCAACAGATTATCGTCATACAATAGTTTTTTTCAGAAAATTATGAACATCTTTTAAAAGCATTTAAAAGCATTTCGAAGTGAGAACAACTAGAGCTGTTGGCAGTTCATTATGAATGATCGGATTGCGTGAACAATCGCTTCTGCTCCACAGGGTGTACAGCGCCTAGTTGATATTGACGGATGTGATCACCTACTTTTTGTGATATGTTTACACAGTACATTTGCAGCAATACGACAGAGTGTGCTCCCAATTGCTATTGGGCCAATCCCGTAATCAAAATGTGGGCAATGTGCATAGTTATTCAAAAAAATGTTGGAGCAGTCCTTCGTTCTACTGCAGACGATAAAAAAGCCGGAAGAGCAATGTCCGCTGAACGGCGGATTTTCAAACCACCGAACGGCACGGCGTGAAGCCTGACGCCAAGAATCGTTCGTTATCGCGCAATTTGTGATGTAAGATAATTTTTTTTTCAGTACACCATCGAGCTTATAAAGTTCCACGTACATGTTGAAACAAGGAGTTGTACGGAACTTATAAAGCAGTCTGGGCATGTAAAGGCTGTTCTTTACAAGGAAAAGTGCCTCGTGAGCACGAAGCTCGCAAACCCTAGTGCACATTAATACCAATTGCTCCTCGCTCTGAGCCTAATCTTTCGGTGAATTCTATTCAAAGACAACGCTTCAAAGGATTTGCAAATTTTCCCGACCAATCACTTTTATGTTTGGGGTTACAGATGAAAAGGTCGTAAAAATAAAAAATTAATTTTTGATTAAACAACTATATTTAGTGCAAAAATTAAATATATAATTACTTGAAATATTACTTGAAATTAAAATTCTCCATATTTACTTATCAATGGAAATATTTTCTTTCTAATCATAAATACCTTAGATTATATTTCCATAAAATAAAGTTAGACATATTTAAAGTTATACTTAATATCATGTTACGGAAAAATATGCTTCTTACAAGTACTGTTTTCAAGAGAATATGTAATGTGTGATACATTGGAATCTAAAGGGCTTCTCATTTTAAAGATATTTTCCCATTTAAAATGATTTCAATACAAAATGGTGTAAAGAAATTCAGACGTATTTCTTTACTCTAAGATTTTAAGTTTAAATTTTAGGAGCACGCCAAAACTATTCGGATATATCAAGAACGAATAGAATATCTTCAAAAGCTTCTTTACAACATGGAGAAAGAGCATGGGCAAGGATCGGCAAACTCGTTGAATGCTCTTTTAGCTAATTGCAAACAGAAGTTTAATGCTGTTCAAATAAAGATAGGTACGATTTTACTTACTTTTAATTTATTATTCATTAAATTAAAAACCAATTTACGCTAGATTAAATATTAGCAAAGCCATCATGTTGCTTGGTGAAATTAATTCAGCGTAACAAAGCTGTTAGAAAACAAAACCAATTTGAAACAAAGCAAATTGGGGAATCCTAAGATCTTAGCTTAATTCATAGCAATTTATCCCATGAGAGCTGTGTAACATTTTATTGCAAATTGTATTTAATATAAAAATTTTGATAGGAACTAGGCATATAAAAAAGAATTGAAAGGTTAATACTTATTATAAAATATTCGATGAAAATGTTCGTGCAGAATATCAATAGCACGTAATAAACCGAAATGAAACTAACCGTTAATGATCAGATTGATGTTCAAACTTATCGAATTGTTCAAACTTGCTTTCAAATGAAAGCAAGTTTTTAGCAGTTCTAATTCAAGACAGAATAGCAATTTATATTTTAAAATCTTATCGATTAGCTTTTGTGACATTTATTTTTATTAGATTTTCCAGTGAATCAAATGTCAAGTGTTTACACTGAATATACTATCCGTTTTTATAAACGGATTGTATAAACTTCGATAGTATAATCACTTCAAACATTATCATAACACAGGACATGGGCAAAATTATGTTTTGCTCGAAATTTTTTACTTCAAAGTTTACCTATAAATCTTTTGATTGATTACTGGCATTTGAATTTGTATTTTCCTTGCATTCTTCCTTACCATCGGAGAGGATCGTACGAAATTACTATTCCACTAAATCAATCAAAAACTAAATTTTAAGAAATGCTAGCACTAACTAGACGTATTAGATTTCATAAATCATTTATGATGTCTGTTAGCACATACTCAGATGTAATATACATCTGTCGATATCACATATTCAGATGATTAAAGATTAAATACACCATATAGCAGGTGATATGTAAAATTTAAAACATACTATTTCAACCAGATTATTAAGCTTCACGTGTTATAAGTATGTTTTATAGTTGAGCATAACGGACGGTGTGTGAGGCGAAATTTAATGGAGAGTGAGAAGAACTGTTTTGTAAAAGCTACACGGTTATGAAGTGACAAAGTGTAATACAAAAGTGATTAGATAAATTTAAATGAGTAGGGAACTTGAATGTAGATGTTTTGATATATTGATACTTCAATCTTTCTTCATGAGTAATACTTGAATCATTGTCCATGTTCTTAATTTTAAGCCGAAATTACCTGGTCAATTTTGGGAGCAACCAATTCCAACTGAAAGTGTTTTTCATTGCAGGCATTATACAATTAACATAAATAACTTCATTAATTTATTAATTAATAATTAGTATTATTAATTATTAATCATTTTATTAATTTAACCCTATGAAATGTCACCGAATTTTTATTAATTGTTTCCACTACTGATTTCATTCATAGTGTTATTTTGGCATTTGGATCTTTATGATTTTTTAGAATTGATGTAGTAGTAATAATTTATTTATTAGTAGCTAATTTATTATTCACATTAAAATTTTAATTATTAAAATTTTACTTCGTTTATTTATTTTAGTTATTACAAATTTATAAAAAATATGATTTTTGTTCTCAAAAGAAAACGATAGATAATTGACAAAAGTTTTCAACAGCTAAGAAGCATTTTAATATGAAGCATTAAATATTGGTTGCACATACTTTTCGAATGCCGCCAGTATTCGAAAAATACCGACGTTGACTAAATACAATACAATTCTAAATACAATAGCAATAATTCGCGTAATTTATCAAACGTAATATATAAGACGTAATTCACAGTATATTTGATACATCAATTTGTAATGTAAGAACTTCATGTTTAAATATAACACGAAGAACTTAATGGAAATTTAAATTAATGTTTGAAAAAATACTCGTTTATAAGAAGCTATAAAAGCTTTACGAGTTTAGATTATTTTATTATTTAGATATTTAGATTATTTAGATTATTTTAATATTTAGGCATTAACGCATTTTCAGTGTATATTTTGATATAAATTTTTCTTCAAATAGTTTCCTGCTGTTCAGTGTTTTCAATTTTATTTTCGTGACAATGTCAATAAATTATAATTCCATATACATACTGAATTTATATAATTGAGTTTCAATAACATTTTTATATGGAGTGATAAAAATGCCGTATTTTTTATTTTAACAATAGCATTATCTTGACATGCATTTTAACTATACAACTTTCTTTCTAAAATATATAAGGTTTATCAGTTAACTAATGAACAGGATACCGAAAATATACTAAAATTATATCAGAAAGAATTTGGCCAAAACTTTTATTAATGATGCAAACAGGAAAGTATAAACCTGCATGCTTTTTCACAACCTTCGTAAGGAAGCTTAACCCGGAATGCTCCCACCACAGACGCCTAGCCCCCAATAGACCGTTTTGATCTTAGTCTACTTATCGCAACAGGGTCGTCTCATCAGTGTGATCCTGGAGCTACACAACGTTGACAGTAGTAAAGTCTTAGTAAACCTCTGAAAGGAATCCGCTCATTGAACGCTCCTCCACCGGTTATCAGTCTTACGTCTGGTATGGTTTGCATAAGAGTGACTTCACGTGTGATATCGCTCATTTCTTCAGAAATTTACTAATTGCTGAATAAGCAAAACACGCTTGCTCAGTAAGTGAAAGCGCGAGCTAAAAGCTCCAGCGCATACACCATAAAATATTCGCGTCAATGCACAATTGTAAGTGCACAATGATATTATGCACTTACAATGGGTATAATAAAATTACGGATGACGCTCTATTAATCAGAAAGAATTTCAAGGTAATTCTTTCAAGGTAAGTTAGTTATTATAAATGAAATAACTTTGCAATCTTTAAAAGTATAAAAATGTATTGTGTTTAATTTTTTATTATTTTAAATTTTATAACTTTTATAACTATTAATATACTTGATAAGTGCTAAGTCAATAGTCAAATAAATCTTCATTAATCTTTTTATGTATTATCTGAACCACCACAAAAGTTCGATTAAGTTAAAGAAGCACTTAAGATGAAACAGATTCAAAAGAGATTTAAAATAAAATTATTTATTATTATTTTTTATTATTGTTATTTTTACATTATTTTCTACATTATTTTATACTTTTATGTTCTAATATTTCGCTAGTAGTGGCTGGCGGAATTTTAATAAATTCCTGTTTATCTTTAATAAATCTAGTTTTAAATTTTGGTAAGTCTGTCACAAATTTTGGTAAGTCTGATGCAAACAATATGTAAAAATGTAATAGAAATATTTCAGGTTTAAATATATTAAGAGTTTGCTATCTTACAAAAGTCAATAAGACGGTCACATATAGAAGTTAATCTAATTTTGATATAAAATCAATTTACTAGACAATTTACATCGTGTCAATTAAATAAAAATAGCATACAAATCAATTGGAAATATCCAAACATTTTCCGGTAACAATGCTTCTAGGATAGCCATCTTAGAGCACAGCAAAAATGTTTCCTGTTTAGCGACTACAGAAATAATGGATAGCTGGCAATTGATAATCTGAAATCATTCGGAAATTTGCGATTTATCTACACATCTGATCTACCGTAAATGATGATTTAGACAATCAATTATTAAGCTATTATCTTGTTAGAGCAAAACATTAAACGTTTACTGACATTTTACTAACAATGAATTATTCGATAACACAGGAAAACTTGAGAAAAGTATATTTATAATTTACTAAATATTTTCTAAATATTTTCACCTGAAACATAAAATGCTATTAAATTTCGTATAATTAAATGGTACATTTAAAGTTAAAAATTTATAATTATACAAATTTTGATAAATTACAGTATAATTTAAAAAAAATTGAAACATTAAGATTTATTATTGAGTGAGGTAGCAAATACTTGCAATATAAAATGGGTTTTAATGTTTCATCTCAAAACTGTTACACGGTTTTAAAATGTCATCTTACACATTTAAAGATACAATTTTTATCGCATCCTCGAATTTATAAAAAAGTGACTATTATATTTATGCCCTTTCTTATATTTTGAATATTTAGAACAAATATTCAAAATATTTAAAAAATAAAATATAAAAATTGTTATCTTATAATATATTTTATATAAAATCTTTGTTCATATTTTAAATGTATCAATTAAAAAAACAAAAATTACAAATAATAAATTGTGTCTAAGTCTTATCTATTGCTCGTCCCCTCAGCCGCGCCCAGAAACGCAACTAGCGTTACCGCGTTGGATGGCAACGCTCAGCCTCTGCAGCAGGAAATCCGTGGACCGCCGCTCTCCGGTCACTGCTGCTATTCGCCGACCTATTTCGTGCATTAGGCCTTCCGCCTTTGGGCCCAACGCACCAAGCGTTTCCACGGCGATCGGCACAAAATTGTAGATTGGGGTCAGGCAGGCGTATTTGCTGCGTTTATTGTCCTCTGATCCACTGGTTACCGCTCGCGGTGCGGTTACAGCTGTATTTAGATGACTCGGTGCCGAGGTGTCTGGGCAGGTAAAGTCCCAAACACCTTTTAATGCATAATTCTTACTTTTTAACTTACCAACTTTAAAAATGACTGGTAAAAAGACAAGCCTTATATAATCTATGTAACAGTTTAGAGTTTTAGTTTTAAGATCAGACTGGCAATAAATTTAAAAACAGGATCAAATTTAGAAATACAAAAATTTGTTTCCTTTTTTCTGTATAACTTTATCTTTTTAATTGAAACGCAACCTGATGATAAATATAGTATCGTTCAAAAATTCAAAGTGTAAATTAATAAATCTTATTTGTTAATTATTAAATTACTAAGAAACTATTTTTATGTTACGACTTTATTTTTAACGATAGAAGTCAATACATTTCTTCATATTATTTTTAGATATTTAATATATCTAAAAATATATTAAATATTTTTAATATATAAAAAAATGATCTTAAATATTTTATTATAAAAAATGCTATTTTGTTATTGTAAAATAAAATTTAGTTGGCGACAATTCTTTGTTTTTGCTTTTATTTACTTCTTTAAATAATAAAAATAAAAT
>WNNJ02001526.1:0-40613 GCA_012934845.2 Pomphorhynchus laevis | reverse complement strand
AATCCATTTTCCGTTCAATAAAATTCATGATTGTAAACAAAATGACGACAAATAAAATTCTTAAATGGTGCTTTATGCATACGCATAAAGCACCAATGAATTTATCATTTATTTGCATGTAAATAAACACGTACAGTTAGACATTGCATATTTAAATCAATTAATAAGTACTCAGTCTAATTAATTTTAAATAGTATATAATAATATTTTCATATTAAAAATATCAATATTATTTTACACTATCATTATAAATATTTGAAATGGAACCAACATATAAGTTTAATTAAAATTCTATTTTCTAAACTAGGTATGATAACTACTGTGATAAATACTAACATTAATATATTTTTAGATTGTTCAATAAAGCCTTATTGGTCATTATTTATAACAATTTATTGAACAATTGCATTTTCCGAATGGACAAACTACTGAAGCCGGAAATTCTCAATGTTAGTCTGGATAGCCCCAACGCAGATGCAGATTGGAGTCACTGGAAAACGCGTATGATTTCTTTCATTGCAGTCTTGGAGAATGTGACGGATGCACAGAAGCTGCCTATACCTATTAACATGATCAGCGGATCCTTATACAGTTCAGTCAACACATGTACAAAGTTTTACGAAACAGTCCCAACATTGGAGTCAATCTTCGTTAAGCCACGTAATATCATTTACAACCGTCACTTACTTTCCACGAGCAAGCAGAATGCGGATCAAGCAGTCGATCAGTTTTTCCAAGGTCTTATGAACATGGGTAAAGATTGTGCATTTACTGGAGTCTCAGCGGACGAACATATGTCTGAGTATGTTCGTGATTCGTTCATTAATGGTTTACGCTCTCCAGCTATAAGACAACGTCTTCTCGAACGCACGACTCTAACTTTACGAATATCGTTTGATATTGCGCGTAGTCTGGAACAAGCCGAATTGCAAGCTGGAAGCTATCAACGTTCAAGTAATTACGATACTTATACATCTGTATCCGTTTGTCAATGCAAAAATTACGAAACCAACGAAGATAATAATGATGAAACTACACTCGCAGCAGTACGCTATGTATGTTTTTGTGGTGACAGGAGACATTCACGAAATATCTGTCCAGCTCGTACTGTAAAATGTCGAAAATGTTGTAAATTAGGCCATTTTGCTAAGGTCTGTAGATCTAGATCACAGACTAACTCAGATCACGTAAACCAGATCGATGTGGCGTCTATCTCGTGTCAGCTACTATCTAAAACACTTAACCGAATGACCGTGAATATTCAGATCAACGATGTTATTTTGTGCGCTGCTCTAATCGAAACTAGGAGCGCTGCGAATTTCATTTCTGTATCGTCAGTAGTTAATTGTAAGTTAAGCACACATCCATGTGATGAAACAGTCTATCTAGCTTCGAAGACTAGACAATGTAAAATATCACAATTATGCTCAGCAACAATATCGTACAACGGAACTGTCATAAATGAAGTAGAGATGTGTCATGAATGGCTTATGTGCAGAAGTCATTCTCGGTTATCCATTCTTGTCTCGTTTTGAGAAGTTGAGTATATCGTTTGGTGGTTTAGAAAATGCATTATGCTTACATACCGATGTAAACCACACTTTTCAATTACCATGTCCTAAATTCTTCCATCGACTAAAGCCCGAATGTTTCCCACAACAAACCAAATCGCGACGCTGAACTCCGGAACAATATCACTTTATCAAACAGGAAATTCAACGGTTATTACAGGAAGGAATCATTGAGAAGAGCTATTCTTCCTGGCGTGCTCAAGTACTTATCTTGTCACTATGGTAAGAAGCGAATGATGATCAACTACTCATCGACCATCAACAAATTTACTCGGCTTGACGGATACCCTTTACCTCGCATGGATGATATTGTAGAGAAAATATCCCGATATCGTTATTTCAGTTTATGTGATCTCAAGTCGGCTTATCACCAGATTCCACTATCGAAGGATGATATGGAATACACGGCTTTCGAAGCTGCAGGAGTCCTATACCAATATAAAAGGATGACGTTTGGGCTCACGAATGGGGTCGCAGCCTTCCAAAGAATCATAGATCACATCATATCCAGCGAAAGTTTACGAGGTGTCTTTGCGTATTTAAACGACTTGGTAATCCCAGGTATCACTGGGTTTACAAAGGATGAACACGATTTCAACTTGCAGTGATTCATCGTAACGGCAAATAAATACAACTTGCACATCAATCCAGATAAAACGATACATTGTTCACAATCAATCAGTATATTGGGATATCTAATCGGAAATGATCAAATCCGGCCGGATCCTGAACGAGTACAACCGCTGCTTAACATCCGTGTACCTGTAAATAGAAAAGAGCTCGATCGTGTAAAAATAATGTTTACGTATTACTCTCAATGGATCCCTTATTTCTCCGATCATATTCGTCCATTGAGTGACTGTAATATATTCCCGTTGCCACCACATGATGTCGCAGCATTCAATAACTTGAAAGATATCCTTGCATCATCTGCCAAAACTGCAATTTCGCCAGATATACCATTCGTCGTTGAAAGTGATACCTAACAATTCGCTGTGTCTGCTATTCTAACCCAACTCGGTCGTCCAGTCGCTTTCTTCTCACGTGTTCTATTCAAAAGTGAGAAGCGCCAGTCATTAGTTAAGTTAAAAGCTCTTGCTATAGTAGAATCCTTAAGATACTGGAGGCATTATTTGATTGGTAGGCGTTTTACGGTGTTAACTGATCAGAGATCAATCGCCTTCTTATTCTCAGCTAAAACAAAAAGTAATATAAAGGATAACAAGCTGTGTCGATGAAAATTGGAGCTATCCGAATTCGATTATGAGATCAAATACAGACCGGGACACGATAACCAAGGTGCCGACACTCTATCTCGACATTCGTGCATGATTGTGAGTCATCGCTCCAAAGATCTAGTGAACACTCACCGAATTCTATGTCATCCAAGAGAAACGTGAATGTGGCATTATATCAGGTCTCACAACCCACCTTACACCCTTTAGGAAGTCCGTGATATACTGTCTAAGTGTAATGTTTGTGATCGTCTCAAACCAAGGTTCTACAAGGCGTCAAAGTCAACATTGATTAAATCAACGCAACCATTTGAACGTATCTTTATAGATTTCAAAGGACCATTTCCTGGATGTACATCCAATCGTTACAGGCTTACTGCAATCGATTAATATAGCCGATTTCCATGGGCCTGGCCGTGTACGAACACCACAACTGAAACCGCGAACTCTTACCGAGCACCCGTTTTCCTGTCACGAGAGTTTCGCTCATTTCTCCAACGCAATCAGATCATATGTACTTACACAACACCTTACAATCCCAGAGGTAACGGGTAGTGTGAACGTCTAAATGGTTTCTTATGGAAAGCTATAAAGCTGGCGATGTCAGAATTCAAAGTTCCGCTCACGAAATGGAACTCTGTCCTATCGGTGGCTCTCCACTCTCTACGAGCCCTATTGTGCACATCAACTAACGCCACGCCACATGAGCGTATATTTAGCTATATGAGACAGTCGGCGTATGGGATAACATTACCGGAATGATTATGTCGCCCTGGTCCGGTTCTACTAAGGGTATTCAATCGAGATTCAAAATACTTTGACGCCACCGAGGAAGTAAGACTCATTGAAGCTAACGATAAATACGCTACAGTTCAGTTAAATAGTGGACGAATAACTAGCATTTCTACAAGACATCTCGCACCCCTACCGCAGGATAATGCATACTTGCCGGATTCAAATGATCCTACAGAAACTGTTGAGTTACAAGACAATGATGTTTTTATATCCTCGTCTGTTTCACAAGATCCGGATCCAGCAATTAAGAATTCAGATGTCCAGGTTGTTACAATCAAAAACAAACAGTGTTGAAGCTATCTAACCCGTGAAAGACACAAGCCCAGTATCTTGAAGTAACGGGGGAATATTGTGATAAATACTAACATTAATCTGTTTTTTAGATTGTTCAATAAAGCCTCATTGGTCATTGTTTATAACAACTACAATGATAAAATATTAATCATGTGAAAGATAATATTTGAAAGACAAAACAGACAAAATATTTAATGATATTTATAATCTCTGAACTAATTATATGTATTAATTATTCAATTTGAGTTTAACTTGTGTATCTTGCCGTATATTGGAGATGATATTGTGTCGTATAATCAGCAACTACCTAGATACTAATAGGCTATTGTGCCATAATCAACATGGCTTCCGGAAAAATCACTCGACTGTGACAAATATTTGATATCCCGGGAAAGTTGGGCGTTACCCAGTAGATGAAGGAATCAATGTTGACGTTGTATTTTTTGATTTCTTGAAGGATTTTGACTTTGTTCGTCATGGTATATTGATTCGTAAAATGCAGGTATTGAATATCGATTATATTATTCGCTGTGTAGGTGATTTCATATTACACTGCTCTTATCAAGTAAGGGTTAGTGATATTTTCTCTGATCGATACCCCGTTTATGATGGCGTCTCTCAAGGTTTGGTATTGGGTTCACTACTATTCTGTATTTATGCGAACGATTTACCTGGTATCCTTAGTTCATATTCACTTTCGCATGCGGATGATCTTAAAATTTGGCGAGCAATTAGGTCGATTTAGATATGGATATCATCCCATCAGATATTGGCAGCGTTTATAAGTGGACATTTTCAAACGGCTTGTATATCAATGTATCAAAGTGTGTTTACATGCGTATACGTTCACGTACTAATGCCCTAGAGCAAACATATCATCTAGGTGATCAGCTCATCGAAATAATTTCACACATAAAGGATCTTGGTATATGATCGCTAACGATTTGTCTACTCGAAGACACACTGATTATGTATGTGACAAAGCTATGCGTATGGTAGGTCTGATTCGCCGAACGTTTAGTTTTCTGAATCCTTGGTCATTTAAATCACTTGCAAATGCATTTGTTCTCAGTCATTTAATATATGCATATCAATGTTCATTTCCTAGAACGTTTGATGAGTCCACTCGACATGAAAATGTGCTGCGCCAGGCAACAATGCTAGTTAATTCGGTAAACGGTCTTCCATATGGGACATACTCAGGGCTCTGGATATGCATTATGTACAAAATCTTCGCGATTTGCGAGATATGTGCCTGACGTGGGAGATATTCCACAAAGAACATCACATTCTGCGCGGACTGTTGAATATTCGATCTACCCGAACTTTGCGAGGTCATTCCCTTTATCGCAGTCGTCGCCGAATTGTACGGACCAGAACAATTCAATTTGGATAAAGATTTGTGAATCAATGGAATCGCTTGAGTGAGCAGACAGTTAGCTTAGCTTCACATAAACTATTCAAACGGCGAATTTGAATTCGAATTGATCTTTTTTATTTTTCTTTCATAATGTACAATGTGCAATTTTTAGCCGTTTTTACTTTGTTTTTTAATTAATAATTAAATCTTTATTCCTAAACAATATAATAACTTAAATAATATAATGTGTCTATAATAATTTTCAATATTTAAAATATTAATGATTCAATTTTGTTTCAATTATAATAATTTAAAAAAAATAATATGTCTATAATAATTTACATTAAATTTAATATTTTATTATAAATTATTTATTTTATCATACATTATTATCATCCTAAAGAAATTTGTGAGATTAAATGACATACAATAACAACTACTTACAAAATAATATACATACAATATAAATCAATACAGGAAGAACTACTTACAGCAAATATCAAGAAGGGAATACCAACAAAGATCAAGAAGGTAAGAACTACAACTCGAATTTGCACACAATTTGCACCCAAAGATTAAGAAGGTAAGAACTACAACTCGAATTTGCACACAATTTGCAGCCGAAGATCAAGAATGGAAGAACTATAACTCGAATTTACATACAAAATTATCTTGTGGTAAAACATGTAAGCCAGACGCGAAATAATGACGAATGCCGTTTCGCCATCACAATGACTCATCAGTACCAGATCCCTGTCACTACTGGATGCAGAGGAGGAATGGCAATGACAATCAATGAATAATCAATGTGAATGATGTACAAGAAAATTTTCTAGTAACATCATAGAGTACTAAATCAGTACTACAGCTTCACCAAAAAGATCATTAGCAAAAGCACTGGCAAATGCACGCGCAGGTCTCTATAATATCGGCTAAATTTTATCATGAAAGAAAGTGATACTATTCTGCGTAAATTTCTTGTAAAACATGTAAGCCAGACGCGAAAGAATGACGAATGACGTATCGTTATCACAATGACTCATCAGTGCCAGATCACTAACACTACTGGATGCAGAGGAGGGCTGGGACGGCAATCAATGAATGAATCAATGTGAATGATGCACTAGAAAATTTTCTAGTAACATCATAGAGTACTAAATCTGTACTACAGCTTCACCAAAAAAGATCATTAGCAAAAGCACTGGCAAATGCCAGCGAAGGTCTCTTTAATATCGGCTAACTTTTATTTAAATAGAGTGAGACAATTCCGCGTAAATTTCTTGTAAAACATGTAAGCCAGACGGGAAAGAATGACGAATGTCGTTTCGTCATCACAATGACTCATCAGTGACAGATCCCCACCACTACTGGATACAGAGGAGTACTAGCAGACGGCAATCAATGAATGAATCAATGTGAATGATGTGCTAGAAAATTTTCTAGTAACATCAAAGAGTACTAAATCAGTACTACAGCTTCACCAAAAAAGATCATTAGCAAAAGCACTGGCAAATGCCAGCGAAGGTCTCTTTAATATCGGCTAACTTTTATCATGAAGGAAAGTGAGACCATTCCACGTGAATTTCTTGTAAAACATGCAAGCCAGACGCAAAAGAATGACGAATGCCGTTTCGTCATCACAATGACTCATCAGTGACAGATCCTTTCCCACTACTGAATGCAGAGGAGGACTGGCAGACGGCAATCAATGAATGAATCAATGTGAATAATGTACTAGAAAATTTTCTAGTAACATCATAGAGTACTAAATCAGTACTACAGCTTCTCCAAAAAGGATCATTAGCAAAAGCACTGGCAAATGCCAGTACAAGTCTTTTAACATCGGCTAACTTTTATCATGAAGGAAAGTGAGACCATTCCGCGTGAATTTCTTGTAAAACATGTAAGCCAGAGGCGAACGAATGACGAATGCCGTTTCCTCATCACAATGACTCATCAGTGAGAGATCCTTCTCACTACTGAATGCAGAGGAGGACTGGCAGACAGCAATCAATGAATGAATCAATGTGAATGATGCACTAGAAAATTTTCTAGTAACATCATAGAGTACTAAATCAGTACTACAGCTTCATCAACAAAGATCATTAGCAAAAGCACTGGCAAATGCCAGCGAAAGTCTTTTTAATATCGGCTAATTTTTCTAATGTTTATCATGAAGGAGAGTGAGACCATTCCGCGTGAATTTCTTGTAAATCATGTAAGCGAGGCGCAAAAGAATGACGAATGTCGTTTCGTCATCACAATGGCTCATCAGTGCAAGATCCCTACCACTACTGAATGCAGAAAAGGACTAGCAGACGGCAATCATTGAATGAATCAATGTGAATGATGTACTAGAAAATTTTATAGTAACGTCATAGAGTACTAAATCAGTACGACAGCTTCTCCAAACAGGATCATTAGCAAAAGCACTGGCAAATGCCAGTACAAGTCTTTTAATATCGGCTAACTTTTATCATGAAAAAAAGTGAGACCATTCCGCGTGAATTTATTGTAAAACGTGTAAGCCAGACGCGAACGAATGACGAATGCCGTTTCCTCATCACAATGACTCATCAGTGAGAGATCCTTCCCACTACTGAATGCAGAGGAGGACTGGCAGACAGCAATCAATGAATGAATCAATGTGAAGGATGCACTAGAAAATTTTCTAGTAACATCATAGAGTACCAAATCTGTACTACAGCTTCACCAGAAAAAGATCATTAGCAAAAGCACTGGCAAATGCCAACGAAGGTCTCTTTAATATCGGCTAATTTTTCTAATTTTTATCATAAAGGAGAGTGAGACCATTCCGCGTGAATTTCTTGTAAATCATGCAAGCCAGACGCGAAAGAATAACGAATGCTGTTTTGTCATCACAATAACTAATCAGTGACAGATCCATTTCCACAACTGAATGCATAGGAGGACTGGCAGACGGCAATCAATGAATGAATCAACGTGAATGATGTACTAGAAAATTTTCTAGTAACATCACAGAGTACTAAATCAGTACTACAGCTTTACCAAAAAGGATCATTAGCAAAAGCACTGGCAAATGCCAGCGAAGGTCTCTTTAATATCGGCTAATTTTTCTAATTTTTATCATGAAGGAGAGTGAGACCATTCCGCGTGAATTTCTTGTAAAACATGTACGCCAGACGCGAAAGAATGAGGATCATAATGACTCATCAGTGCCAGATCCCTCCCACTACTGGATGCAGAGGAGGACTGGCAACGGTAATCAATGAATGAATCAATGTGAATGATGCACTAGAAAATTTTCTAGTAACATCATAGAGTACTAAATCTGTACTACAGCTTCACCAAAAAGGATCATTAGCAAAAGCACTGGCAAATGCCAGCGCAGGTCTCTTTAATATCGGGTAACTTTTATCATGAAGGAAAGTGAGACCATTCCGCGTGAATTTCTTGTAAAACATGTAAGCCAGACGCGAAAGAATGACGAATGCCGTTTCGTCATCACAATGACTCATCAGTGACAGATCCTTTTCACTACTGAATGCATAGGAGGACTGGCAGACGGCAATCAATGAATGAATCAATGTGAATGATGTACTAGAAAATTTTCTAGTAACATCATAGAGTACTAAATCAGTACTACAGCTTCTCCAAAAAGGATCATTAACAAAAGCACTGGCAAATGCCAGCACAAGTCTCTTTAATATCGGCTAACTTTTATCATGAAGGAGAGTGAGACCATTCCGCGTGAATTTCTTGTAAAATATGTAAGCCAGACGCGTAAAATGACGAATGCCGTTTCGTCATCACAATGACCCATCAGTGCCAGATCCCTCCTACTACTAGATGCAGAGGAAGACTGGCAACGGCAATCAATGAATGAATCAATGCGAATGATGTACTACAAAATTTTCTAGTAACATCACAGAGTACAAAATCAGTACTACAGCTTCACCAAAAAGATCATTAGCAAAAGCACTGGCAAATGCATGCGCAGGTCTCTATAATATCGGCTAAATTTTATCATGAAAGAAAGTAATACCATTCCGCGTAAATTTCTTGTAAAACATGTAAGCCAGACGCGAAAGAATGACGAATGCCGTTTCCTCATCAAAATGACTCATCAGTGACAGATCCTTCCCACTACTGAATGCAGAGGAGGACTAGCAGACGGCAATCATTGAATGAATCAATGTGAATGATGTACTAGAAAATTTTATAGTAACGTCATAGAGTACTAAATCAGTACTTTAGCTTCTCCAAAAAGGATCATTAGCAAAAGACTTGTACTGGCAAATGCCAGTACAAGTTTTTTAATATCGGCTAACTTTTATCAAGTAAGGAAAGTGAGACCATTCCGCGTGAATTACTTGGAAAACATGTAAACCAGACTCGAACGAATGACGAATGGCGAAAATTTTCTAGTAACATCATAGAGTACTAAATCAGTACTACAGCTTCATCAACAAAGATCATTAGCAAAAGCACTGGCAAATGCCAGCGAAAGTCTTTTTAATATCGGCTAATTTTTCTAATTTTTATCGTAAAGGAGAGTGAGACCATTCCGCGTGAATTTCTTGTAAATCATGTAAGCCAGACGCGAAAGAATAACGAATGCCGTTTCGTCATCACAATAACTAATCAGTGACAGATCCTCTCCACAACTGAATGCATAGGAGGACTGGCCGACGGCAATCAATGAATGAATCAACGTGAATAATGCACTAGAAAATTTTCTAGTAACACCACAGAGTACTAAATCAGTACTTCAGCTTCACCAAAATAAATCATTAGCAAAAGCACTGGCAAATGCCAGCGAAGGTCTCTTTAATATCGGCTAATTTTTCTAATTTTTATCATGAAGGAGAGTGAGACCATTCCGCGTGAATTTCTTGTAAAACATGTACGCCAGACGCGAAAGAATGACGAATGCCGTTTCGTCATCATAATGACTCATCAGTGCCAGATCCCCACCACTACTGGATACAGAGGAGTACTGGCAGACGGCAATCAATGAATGAATCAATGTGAATGATGTACTAGAAAATTTTCTAGTAACATCATAGAGTACTAAATCTTTACTACAGCTTCACCAAAAAGATCATTAGCAAAAGCACTGGCAAATGCCAGCGCAGGTCTCTTTAATATCGGCCTACTTTTATTTAAAAAGAGTGAGACCATTCCTGTAAATTTCTTGTAAAACATGTAAGGCAGACGCGAAAGAATTTCGAATGTCGTTTCGTCATCAAAATGACTCATCAGTGCCAGATCCCCACCACTACTGGATACAGAGGAGTACTGGCAGACGGCAATCTATGAATGAATCAATGTGAATGATGTACTAGAAAATTTTATAGTAACTTCATAGAGTACTAAATCAGTACTACAGCTTTACTAAAAAAGATCATTTGCAAAACACTGCCAAATGCCAGCGAAGGTCTCTTTAATATCGGCTAACATTTATCATGAAGGAAAGTGAGACCATTCCCCGTGAATTTCTTGTAAAACATGTAAGCCAGACGCGAAAGAATAACGAATGCCGTTTCGTCATCACAATGACTCATCAGTGACAGATCTTTCCCACTACTGAATGCAGAGGAGGACTAGCAGACGGCAATCAATGAATGAATCAATGTGAATGATGTACTAGAAAATTTTCTAGTAACATCATAGAGTACTAAATCAGTACTTTAGCTTCCCCAAAAAGGATCATTAGCAAATGACTTGTACTGGCAAATGCCAGTACAAGTCTTTTAATATCGGCTAACTTTTATCATGAAGGAAAGTGAGACCATTCCGCGTGAATTTCTTGTAAAACATGTACGCCAGACGCGAAAGAATGAGGATCATACAGACTCATCAGTGCCAGATCCCTCCCACTACTGAAAGCAGAGGAGGACTGGCAACGGTAATCAATGAATGAATCAATGTGAATGATGCACTAGAAAATTTTCTAGTAACATCATAGAGTACTAAATCTGTACTACAGCTTTACCAAAAAAGATCAGTTGCAAAAGCACAGGCAAACGCCAGCGAAGGTCTCGTTAATATCGGCTAACTTTTATCATGAAGGAAAGTGATACCATTCAGCGTGAATTTCTTGTAAAACATGCAAGCCAGACGCGAAAGAATGACGAATGCCGTTTCCTCATCAAAATGACTCATCAGTGACAGATCCTTCCCACTACTGAATGCAGAGGAGGACTAGCAGACGGCAATCATTGAATGAATCAATGTGAATGATGTACTAGAAAATTTTATAGTAACGTCATAGAGTACTAAATCAGTACTTTAGCTTCTCCAAAAAGGATCATTAGCAAAAGACTTGTACTGGCAAATGCCAGTACAAGTCTTTTAATATCGGCTAACTTTTATCATGAAGGAAAGTGAGACCATTCCGCGTGAATTTCTTGGAAAACATGTAAGCAAGACGCGAACGAATGACGAATGGCGAAAATTTTCTAGTAACATCATAGAGTACTAAATCAGTACTACAGCTTCATCAACAAAGATCATTAGCAAAAGCACTGGCAAATGCCAGCGAAAGTCTTTTTAATATCGGCTAATTTTTCTAATTTTTATCGTAAAGGAGAGTGAGACCATTCCGCGTGAATTTCTTGTAAATCATGTAAGCCAGACGCGAAAGAATAACGAATGCCGTTTCGTCATCACAATAACTAATCAGTGACAGATCCTTTCCACAACTGAATGCATAGGAGGACTGGCCGACGGCAATCAATGAATGAATCAACGTGAATGATGTACTAGAAAATTTTCTAGTAACATCACAGAGTACTAAATCAGTACTACAGCTTCACCAAAATGGATTATTAGCAAAAGCACTGGCAAATGCCAGCGAAGGTCTCTTTAATATCGGCTAATTTTTCTAATTTTTATCATGAAGGAGAGTGAGACCATTCCGCGTGAATTTCTTGTAAAACATGTAAGCCAGACGCGAAAGAATGACGAATGCCGTTTCGTCATCACAATGACTCATCAGTGCCAGATCCCCACCACTACTGGATACAGAGGAGGACTGGCAGACGGCAATCAATGAATGAATCAATGTGAATGATGTACTAGAAAATTTTCTAGTAACATCATAGAGTACTAAATCAGTACTACAGCTTCACCAAAAAGGATCATTAGCAAAAGCACTGGCAAATGCCAGCGCAGGTCTCTTTAATATCGGCTAACTTTTATCATGAAGGAGAGTGAGACCATTCCGCGTGAATTTCTTGTAAAACATGTAAGCCAGACGCGAAAGAATGACGAATGCCGTTTCGTCATCACAATGACTCATCAGTGAGAGATCCTTCTCACTACTGAATGCAGAGGAGGACTGGCAGACGGCAATCAATGAATGAATCAATGTGAATGATGTACTAGAAAATTTTCTAGTAACATCATAGAGTACTAAATCAGTACTACAGCTTCCCCAAAAAGGATCATTAGCAAAAGCACTGGCAAATGCCAGTACAAGTCTTTTAATATCGGCTAACTTTTATCATGAAGGAAAGTGAGACCATTCCGCGTGAATTTCTTGTAAAACATGTAAGCCAGACGCGAAAGAATGACGAATGCCGTTTCCTCATCACAATGACTCATCAGTGAGAGATCCTTCCCACTACTGAATGCAGAGGAGGACTGGCAGACAGCAATCAATGATTGAATCAATGTGAATGATGCACTAGAAAATTTTCTAGTAACATCATAGAGTACTAAATCTGTACTACAGCTTCACCAAAAAAAGATCATTAGCAAAAGCACTGGCAAATGCCAGCACAAGTCTCTTTAATATTGGCTCACTTTTATCATGAAGGAGAGTGAGACCATTCCGCGTGAATTTCTTGTAAAATATGTACGCCAGACGCGAAAGAATGACAAATACCGTTTCGTCATCACAATGACTCATCAGTGCCAGATCCCTCCCACTACTGGATGCAGAGGAGGACTGGCAACGGTAATCAATGAATGAATCAATGTGAATGATCCACTAGAAAATTTTCTAGTAACATCATAGAGTACTAAATCTGTACTACAGCTTCACCAAAAAGGATCATTAGCAAAAGCACTTGCAATGCCAGCGCCGGTCTCTTTAATATCGGGTAACTTTTATCATGAAGGAAAGTGTGACCATTCCGCGTGAATTTCTTGTAAAACATGTAAGCCAGACGCGAAAGAATGACGAATGCCGTTTCGTCATCACAATGACTCATCAGTGACGGATCCTTTTTACTACTGAATGCATAGGAGGACTGGCAGACGGCAATCAATGAATGAATCAATGTGAATGATGTACTAGAAAATTTTCTAGTTACATCATAGAGTACTAAATCAGTACTACAGCTTCTCCAAAAAGGATCATTAACAAAAGCATTGGCAAATGCCAGCCCAAGTCTCTTTAATATCGGCTAACTTTTATCATGAAGGAGAGTGAGACCATTCCGAGTAAATTTATTGTAAAACATGTAAGCCAGACGCGAAAAATGACGAATGCCGTTTCCTCATCACAATGACTCATCAGTGCCAGATTTCTCCCACTACTGGATGCAGAGGAGGACTGACAACGGCAATCAATGAATGAATCAATGCGAATGATGTACTACAAAATTTTCTTGTAACATCACAGAGTACTAAATCAGTACTACAGCTTCACCAAAAAGGATCATTAGCAAAAGCACTGGCAAATGCCAGCGAAGGTCTCTTTAATATCGGCTAATTTTTCTAATTTTTATCATGAACGAGGGTGAGACCATTCCGCGTGAATTTCTTGTTAAACATGTAAGCCAGACACGGAAGAATGACGAATGACGTTTCGTCTCCACAATGATTCATCAGCGCCAGATCCCTACCACTACTGGTTGCAGAGGACTGCCAGTCCTTCTCTGCATAAAAGTTACTTAGTATTAAAGAGACCTGCGCTGGCATTTGCCAGTGCTTTTGCTAATGATCCTTTTTGGTGAAGCTGTAGTACTGATTTAGTACTCTATGATGTTACTAGAAAATTTTCTAGCACATCATTCACATTGATTCATTCATTGATTGCAGTCTGCCAGTACTCCTCTGTATCCAGTAGTGGTGGGGATCTGGCACTGATGAGTCATTGTGATGACGAAACGACATTCGTCATTCTTTCGCGTCTGGCTTACATGTTTTACAAGACATTTACGCGGAATTGTCTCACTCTCTTTTAAAATTATCTCAATAACAACTATTACAAAAAATTAATATGGTTGATTGCAATAATTACTTATACTTGATTACAACAATTAATATATACAGCAAGCGTACACAAGTCGACGATACATCGGTATCCACCTAACTTTGCGAGGTGACACGTCAAGTAATGCCAAAGGGTTTTCGATCATCGATTCCACTGTTGCTCATGTAATGGACAGTCAGCGCGTTGTTAGGGATGTCGTTGCGCACGCTTAGGTCGTGCTTGCACGGAATGCCGCGCATTTCATTGTCAAAACAGGAATCCTCTCAATACCGAAGTCTCGATTCCACATGAATCACGAGGTATCTTCAGCGAACCAAGAGTAAATTTTTCAAGCGTGGAGCAGGAGGCGATTATTGAGCAAGCGGGTATACATGCGGAGCTTAATTCCTATGAGATTTCAATACCAAGACGCAATAATTCCACTAGGTCAAGCCTTGATGAAATTTACAGTGAGGTCATTCTATGGCAGCCAAATCTCTTTGAACTTCCTAGATGCAAGGCCAGCTTTGACTTCGTTGACCTTCTCTCGTCGTCATATCGCGATTGCGTCGTTGACCCAACCACCATGGAATCAAAACTGAAAACAGCAACAATACTTTGTCAGCTCGTACTACAACGTTGTAAAAAGGGTGGTGTGGCATTGAGTCGGAAGCACATTAAGCGTCGGCTACGACTATGGGAGCATGACAAGTTGCACGAACTCCTCGACGAAACTAAATCTTTGCAACATAGAAAAGACAGCGCTCCTGTACTACGCCTCTGCAAAAAAAGAAAATTGGATAGCATCATTTTCTAAGATGATTAGTCGTGGTTCTATGAGTGCAGCCCTACGCCTATTAGAGCATCCTGAACATCAAGCCGTTACCCTCAAATTAGATGACTTGATTGGTTTAGAATTAGCCAAGCAGAAACTTTGCGGCCTTAACCCAGATGCAATCCCAGCGAATTCGAAAGCAATTCTTAAACACAGACTACTAAAAGCCGTTGAACATCATCCGGTTTTATTTGAGGATATAAACTCCTAGGATATATTGAAAGCTGCTTGTAAAACAAGGTTCTGCCGGCCTTTCTGGTGCCAATGCCTCCATGTGGCGCTCAATATTGTCAGCGTTTGGTCAGTCATCAATTCGTTTGGCGACTAGTCTGAAGAGTTCGCTATTTTGATAGCTACAACTGTTCTATCGTAAAAATCTTTGTAAGCGTTCGTTGCTTGTCGATTGATTGCGATAGACAACAACCCTGGAATTACACCTATCGGCGTGGCAGAAGTTTCAAAGCGAATAATCGGTAAGGTTCTGGCTCGAAGAATCAGTGCCGACCTTAAAACGTAGCAGAATGTGATCAATTGTGCACCGGTCAACGATGTGGAGTCGAAGCCGCTATTCATTCGGTTGGTCTTCTATTCAGGGAAAATCCTAATTTGGCAGTTCTTCAGCTGGACGCCATGAACGCTTTCAATTGTGCAAATCGTGATTTAACCTTAAAAAACGTGAAGTTTATGTGCCCTTCACTATTAACTGTACTGAATAACATCTACAACGATCCAGCGACATTATCAATTGATCAAGAAGTTCTACTATCAAAGGAGGGCTTCTAGCAGGGTGACCCCTTATCCATGATCGCCTATGCTGTATCCTCAATTCCGCTTGTACGAAGATTGAAAGGGATTTTTCCGAATGTCACTCATCGATGGTTTGCCGATGACGCTATCCTTGTCGGCTCTTCACAAGACTTCAAGTTAGTCTGGAACATCGTCCGCAAAATTGGACCGGACTATGGATTTCATCTTAATGTACAGAAATGCAAACTACTGGTGCACGCCAACGAAAAATCCAACGCTATTGCAATATTTGCAGAATCAAACATCCAGGTTGTAACAGGTGGTACTGAAATTCTTGGTTCGGCGATTGGTGATAAAGCTTACATTGACTCCTTCATCAGTGCGAAGGTTGACAAGTGGCTCAATATGCTCTGCAATCTAATCAAAGTAGCCAATGAAGATCCCCACATGGCTTTTGTTGGTCTGACACAAGCTATTCAATTCAAGTAGTCTTTCGTCCAACGCACTGTAATATAACCGGGGGAAATTATGATCGCCTATCTCAATTCTTGAATTCAAAGTTAATCCCAGCGTTAATTAGCGTTTCCCTCGACTGCCATGTTACGGCAATGTTATATGTGCCAGTAGGAATTTGAGGTATTGGCATTCGATTACCGTCCAGAAGGGCAGAAGCGGAATACGGATGATCTCACTTGATGTCTCGACCGCTATTGAATGGTATTGTGGGTGATGAACTTTTACTCAGACAGATGCGAATTTCGCGTGGAATTAAGCTAGCGAGAACAAAATCCGATGAAAGCCTGAAAATGAAATAACGTGTTGCAGTGATGAGGGCAGTAACAAGTGTTTAACTTTTGCATCGGTACAGGGAGCATCCACCTGGTTATCTGCGCAACCGTCAGAATACCTAAAAAATCACTTGAGTAAAAATCAATTCCAGGACGCATTCGCATTCAGATATTGTTGGCACCGTCCCAATGCACAAGCTTTCTGTCTATGTGGCCAACGATTCAGTACATGTCATGCACTAGCTTGTCAAGCTGGTGGACTGCCAACGATAAGACACAATATCATTCGTGATTTTTTTTGCGAAAGAACTTAGCTTTACCTGTTGTGCGGTAGCAGTTGAACCATCACTTCAGCCGATCCCACCCGAGACCGTTTTCGAAAACAGAACAACGACTAGAGACCAGAATACAAGAGCTAATATTGAATGCCTCGCCTTATACTGACATATGACAGAGCGGTCAATACTTAACATTTGCATTTTCAGCCATTTGGCTCCGTCATACTCCGTCAGCTCTGTGGAGAGCCCGTTCCGGTACTACGAATCGAGGAAGGTCGCCAAATATGGTGAGCGCATAACGCGATTTGAAAGAGCAGGTTTCTTCCCTGTGGTTTTTGCGTCAAATTGGGGACTTGTTCAGCGCGCACACTAATTACTAAAACGTATCTCTAAGCTAAAATCCGACAGAGGACGTTCACTATACAACGACATTGTCAGCTCAATGCGCTCAATGATTGGAATAAAATTGGCCAAAGTTGTGTCAATGTGCATAAAGGCTGCGATATCGACGTTAAACAGACCGTTGCTCATCGGGGTTACTGATTATCCTAATTTCTCAGGCCATTTGATGCTAACAGCCGTCTCAATTCCAACGTGACCATTGCATTTTAAATATCATTAACAAGGTAAGGGCCCATTTGAGGATAACCAATTCTTTGTATGTTGGTAATTAAGTATCTTATGTGAAAAAAATCATACATTATTTATACAAACTTTTGTAAAATAATCAAACTCTATTACTGTTTGTGTTTATTTTAAGAAAACATGTAGTTGATTTTGTTCATTGTATTGCAAAGTGATCGGGCATATCTATCCGATCGGTTAACCCATGATGGCAATTTACCTCCAACCAGATAAAATAATAGTTCGTCGGTAAAATTGTTACAATTATGAGAAATCAGATTATATGACAGGTGATTATACTTAGCTGATAGTCTGTTCAATATTTCATTTATCTGCTGATTATTAAGATAGCAGTTGCCCATAAATCCAGAATATTTTAAAGGTAGTTGCATGTAACCAAAACGACAAACGACACGTTGTCCGTAGTAGAATTCCCAGCCATCAATCATAACAGCGGTGTGATATATTCCAGTATTTCTAAGCAGAGTAGATATAGATCGAGATAATATTGGTTTCGAATCGGCCATAATATCATATACGTTAAGGTATACTTCAAACATGTTTTTAAAGGAAGATTTATGTAATCCCGTCCAATTAAGATAAGGATTTCATAGTATACAATTTCCTGTAAATTTCTGAAATGTTTTTCGAATGAAAAACCTCCTTCTACAACTGTACAATTGAGATGCTTGCATTGTAATAGGAATTTCCCCTTTCGTTGATGATATAATCAATGAGTGTCAATGTCACGACTGCATTACAAGCTGGATGTTATGAAAAATAATAATGCGTTGTAGTGATTTTCTGTAAGTGCATTTTATGCTTAATAAAATTTAAGCACAAGCATTAAAATTATAATGAAAAACAGTTTTTTTCATTAGCTGCTACCTGAGGGTTTAAATTAATTAAAATTTCATTTTATTAAATTATATTTTATGATTAAATTAACTTAAATTTTAAATTGTTATTAATTTTTATTCGTAAGAATTATATATTTCAAATTTATTTAAATTGGAATTATTCTATTATGAAAATTTATATTATCATAACTTATATTATGTCATTCTATTTCAGCAAAAATTTTTGCATAGTCACTGAATATGATGACCCAAACAGCGTAAATCTATGACTTCACGATTTGTTAACGAATAAAAAAGTAAGCAAAGAATAAAAGAAATAAAGTAAATAGAGAATAAAAAAGTAATGGATACGATCATACGAAAAACAGTAATTTGTTAATTTGAAAATTATTCGACAAAAATGATTTCTTCAACAAATAATTTCACAATAATTTAACTGTGTTCCCTCCCAGTGCTGGATGCAGAGGAGGACTAGCAGACGGCAATCAACGAATGAATCAATGTGAATGATGTACTAGAAAATCTCTAGTAACATCATATAGAGTGCTGAATTAGCACTACAGCTTCACCAAATTGGATCATTAGCACAAGCACTGGCAAATGCCAGCGCAAGGTATCTTTATATCGGCTTACTTCTATTTCTCAAATGATGATACCATTCCGCGTGAACTTATATGATTACTAAAAAATTCACGCGGAATGGTATCATCATTTGAGAAATATAAGTAAGCCGATATAAAGATACCTTGAAAATTTATAAAATAAATTTTCTAGTACATCATTCACATTGATTCATTCATTGATTGTTGATTGCCGTCTCTAGTCCTCCTCTGCATCCAGCAGTGAGAGTGAACTGGCACTGATGAGTCATAGTGATGACGAAACGGCATTCGTCATTCTTTCGCGTCGGGCTTATATGATTACTAAAAGTTCACGCGGAATGGTATCATCATTTGATAAATAGAAGTATGCCAATATTAAGACACCTTGCGCTAGCATTTACCAGTGCTTGTGCTAATGATCCAATTTAGTGAAGCTATTGTAGTGCTAATTCAGCACTCTAAATGATGTTACTAGAGATTTTTTAGTATATCATGCACTTGATTCATCGTTGATTGCCGTCTGCTGGTCCTCCCAGCAGTGGCAGGGAACTAGCACTAATGAGTCATAGTGATGACGAAACGGCATTCATCATTCTTTCGCGTCTGGCTTATGACGAATAAAAAATAGTATAAAAATGGGGATCATATCGATCATGCAAAAGTAGCGATCTAATGCAAATTGTTTATCCGAAATCTAGAGAATAATCAATTAAAATCTATTAATAAAATAAAATCAATAAAATAATCAGTTAATAGCGATCAATTTATTGGAAATTGTATGTATTTTTAATTAAATTTATATTGAATAATATTAAACTTAATATATTTTTAAAATTTGGACTTTGTGATCAACAAACATTTAAGTTTTTATTTCGCCAGTTGCTGATAGCATTTGTTTTATATTTAAATTCATATTTTCAAATAAATAAAGATTTAATAATAAGGATTTTGTTACGATTATTATTTTATGCTACTTTAATACGCCAACAACAGTACGCTACATTTCAGTGGCGTACAAGTACTGATCCAATAAGCAAGTACTATTAGCGAAGTTATATCAATAAAAATCGTAAATTTAGATTGTTTTTTAAATTAGCTTAAATTAAAAATAATTGATGATGATCTTTTAAATTTGGTAATTAGCTTATCAACCCATTATCAGTAGTTTGATATTAGTGAGTGTCAACTAAATTTGTACTGTAAATTTAGTGATCGTACAAACCCTGATAAATATACTGAAATATTTATGGTTCCACTTCCGGGAACCCAGCTATCGCAACCATGTTTATTAATTATTATATTATTGATTAAATATTTATTGATAAATAATTATAAATGTTAAATAATTATTATACAATTGTTTGTATGTAATTTACAATAGTTATATTTTTTGAAATTAAGATTCTCCCTGAGAATCGTTGAATTATAACTTAATGCACATGTATGTGTGTCTAAATCCTGTGTTCTTTATCTTTTTGCTGTGTTGGGATAACTAGAACACATCGTTTACAAGCATATATATCATATTTGACTCATTTAGATTTAAAACTACAAATCGCGATTCTGAACTCTATAACTATCGAACTTTCAAGCGAAACAACATGACGTCAATCACTTTATTAGATATAATATGATGAAGTAGGATAGCATCATTGGCTAAGACGAAAAAGTTTTAAAACGAAAAAGATGAAAAAGAAAACATAGAAAAGAAAGTCAGTTCAGTCGTTAATGGAGTCTTCATTGTGTCAAGGCCTCAGGTCCACAGGGATCTGATCCCTCCAGCCACTCCAACACAACGCTCGCCGACTAAACCACCAAGGGGTCTCTCACTCCCCCCCCCGAAGAATCCAATTGAAGCGGACTATGCTTTGTAATCGCGAGATGAGGAGCTTGAGAAACCTTAGTCTTTGCTTCGGGGGACGTCCTCGTGAAAAGAAAGACAAATCCCGATATAACCCAAGTACCCCAGAGGCGGACTTGGGTTTTCCCATTCAATGACAGATGATGAGCCCGTTTTAGGGGCAACCTAGCTTTCTTCATGATACGTTTGAGTCTATCCAGGTCAGCTTTCGCTGACTAGTTTACTGTAATAATGAACCCCAGGTATTTTAATCGACTTGTGAAGGTAGAGAGTGGTTGAGGCAGCAAAATGGTGGAGAGAGTAGAGAGTGCTTATCTCTTAAGTTTCCTTTTGGTGGTAGGGGCGCCATGAAAGACGATCACCTGCGATTTAGAGGAGTTGAGAACAAGATTGGATATGGGTAGGTGGTCTTTAAATCTTAAAAAGAAACGGCTGATGTCCGAGACTACATCTTTGCAGCTGAGTCCAGAGAACAGGGCTGTGGTATAATCAGCGTATACCACCAGATGTTGATCGCGTTTAAATTTTCAATAGAGTATAATGTAGGCAGCAAGATACAAGATTGGAAAAAATGGGGATCCTTGAGGCACACTCGTAATAGGGTAGAACTTACGCGCATCAGGGTCGTCTTCATAGAAGAATCGCTTGGTATACAACAAAATCTCCACCCTGTTAACAATTCTCGCAGGCAACCCGATGGACCTGAGAGAGGAGATAACGAAGGATATGGAAATATGGTCAAATGCAGAAGAAAAGTTAAGGAAAACAGCCACAACGAGTTGATGGCTTTTATCCCAACAGAACTGCTGCACCTCACCAATTGTTGAATGGACTGAGCGACCTTTAACAAACCCATAAAAAACCTGGTGGGATTAAGTTACACCTACATAGATGGTCGCGGATTTTACGCGCAAGCGCTTTTTCGTAAATGGAGATGAGGGAGTTTTGAATCGAAATGGGCCGCAGATCTTTAGGACATGAAATCGATTTCTTTTTGGGTAAAGACACACGTCGGCTAATATTTATGCCAGCAATATCAGACGGGAGACTAATAGCATTGTGATGACGACCTCCTTTCTCTGACTGCCTGTCCAAAGCTGACAGACCCAAATGGAGAGTGGCGCGTGGGTTCTGGAGGTGCCCGGAAGTGGCCCCCAGGAGTTAAGAATATCTGTGACAGATATATCCCTACTCCTGAAGTCAACCAAGGCAGGATTGGTTGGGGATATTTAGTGGCTCCATAATTATTTAAGGATAGTGACTCCTCTAAAACTTTGTCAAAACATATGCTTCCAATCCAAACCAAGGCTCTATCCTTCCAGCAGGCAAACTTCTGTTTTTTGAATTTCTTCCAGAACGAAGCCAGAGAAGGGTAAAGGTGAGCAATGCTTGCCCTAGACTGCTCAGCTGAAGCCTATATCTAGAGCCCCTGTATTAATTAGAGAGGGCCTGTCTGGCAGAAAGAGAAATATTGGGAAGATGTAGCATTTTAGCGAGGACCTTGAGTTTTGTTAGAGTGGGATTGTATATACAACCTTTATAGGTAGTCGAAAGCAATGCGGTAGCTTGCGATGAGAGGTAGGAATTAAATTCGGTTAAACTCTCATTTCCAATTCGGGGGAAGAGTTGGATAGCTGCCTGAAAGAAGGCCACCAGATTGGGATCAAAGTGGAACCTTCATCTCAGCAACGTATATTCCTCTAACCGCCAACGAATTAGGTCATGATAGGTGGTTTGTTTTTAGTGCGACTGCTCTGTATAGATGGGCTTCAACAACCACTTCTTATGAAGCAGTAATATGTCGAGGAGAATTAGTTGTTGTGCAATGAAAGGTGGGGGAAATTGGTTTGTGAATAAGATAGTCGTTCCCGGTTCTGCGGTTTGCTGCATTAATCCAACGACCCGTTCTGTCGTTGAAGTCACCAAGTAATATGTCATAACCGCTACCCAATATACGATCCAGGAGGTCACGGTTCTTGTGAATTTCTCCTGACCGGATATAGATATTGGGTATTCTGATGCGTTTTCCTTTTTTATAGAGTGATATATCAAAACAATACAGAGCTGAACAAGAATAGTTAAGTAAGAGGGATAATCTTAAAGAGCTCTTAACTAGAGTTAAAAGACCTTGAGATGTAGAGGGATGAGGTGGGGGTTATGTACGGAGTATAGTGGGTGTAAATGTGCTTAGGGATAAATCCAGTAATGTTTTGGGGGAGACGGATAGACCGCGTCTCCTGAAGGACTATAACATCTGCATCTCTACCAGATAGAAGTCTAAGGGTGGAAGCATCTCCCAAATTCCACTAAAGGATATTCAGTGAAAAAAACTCTTGATCACTTTGCATTGTGTTAAGTTAGCTGAGGTGGGATGCCTCCTCCTTTGTTGGAGTGGAACTGTAAATGCGACCTTTATATTTAGTCGAAAGTATACAGTTATCTTGCAAAGATAGGTAGGAACTAATTTCGGTCAAGATCTCATTCCCACAACGGCCAGTTCTGTCGTTGAAGTCACCGAGTAACATGTCGTAGCCACTACCTAAAATTCTGTCCAAGAGGTCACGATTTTTGTGAATCTTCCCCTGAAGGATGTAGACATTGGCTATGCTGATGGGTTTACCATTCTTGACAAGTAATATAAGTAAACAAGACATGGCTTCACACGGGTAGTTTAATAAGAGGGAGGATCTTAAGCAGCATTTAACTAAGGTTAACAGACCTTGAGAAGAAGAGGAGTGTGGAGGAGTTATGTAAGGAGTGAAGTTTGAGTTGATATGCTAAGAGATAAATCGAGTAGTGTCCTGGGGTATCCGGATAGACCGCGTTTTCTGAAAGACTATACCATATGCATCTCTACCAGATATAACCTTAAGGGCAGAAGCACCTTATGCATTCCACTGAAGAATATTTAGTGAAAAAGACTCTTGAGTACTTCCCATTGAGTTAATGTGACCGGAGTGGGACGCTCTTCACCTAGTCAGAACTAAAAGCGTAAAGGTCTCCCTTCCCACCTTCGGTACCAACAGGTGACGTCGATTGCCCACGGCCGTTATCTTCACTTCTCTCAGTAGCAACTGCCCAAAGCAGGTCCTGGCAGACAAATTTCTTATGTGCAATAGACTGCATTGGACCGTTCCGTTTCTTGGACTTGGGTGAAGTCCTTTTAATGTTCGGCTTCTCGACTGGAGGAGACCTGAAGGACTCTGCCAATTGACCGACAAGATTCTTAACCAGGTTCTTCAAGCGAACCGTAGATTCTTGACGTTTCTCTAATAAGAACTTTAGTATTTTAACATCATGTATTTTGTCTTCGTTTTAACAGTCGAGAAAGTTGCCGCAAAACTATCAGGTTTAGGCTTTACGTATCTGTGACGCTTTTGGTAGTTCTTAAAGAATGATCATTTTTTCGACCATGCAGGGTGCTCACCCTCACAGTTAGATCAGCAATGCTTACTCCACATTTATTCGGATGGGTAGTAGATAAGCCGCATACCCCGTATTTATGGGGCACGGAGCATCCTCCGGACCAATGCCTCCACTGGTGGCAATTGTTACAGTGTGTTTACGTTAATGCTTCAGTCTTCATAATAGAGAATTTGAGGTTGTAACTATTTAAGAGGTTACGGGGTGAAATCTTTAGACTCTGAGCTACATATACTGGATGTAGCTCAGAGATGGGGAAGCCTTTATTACTTTTAATGAAGCGTAAGAATGATATTTTAAATTCATTTCTAGATTGGCAATATCTTCATTCGAGATGAAGGCCGGTATGCTATTAATTTTCAATGATGCGAGAATGGGTATCGATGAGATTAAAGCTAAATCCAGGTGTTTATCTTTGAAATATTCTAAAAGGAATTGGCCAAATCAGGCGTCGTGAAGGAAATTTTGATTTCCGTTTCGTAATATTTTATTGTGTAAAATAAAATTCTTTTTTATATCGGTTTGCAAAATTTTCTCAAGAAGATATTAAATAGGTTATTCCTTTCAAAAGGAACCAGCAGCTTTATAATTACTATATTGACAGGCTTTGGCACTGGAGGAAGTTCCCCCTCCAAAATATTTCCAAGAACAGTTAAGTCTTTACATACTTACTTTGCTTCATTGTCAGGAAAAATCGTTGTTTTAGAATCTTTTGAACACTCCATCATCGTTAAATTGCAGCTGTACGTGGTTTAAAACATTTGACCTACGAACAGTGGATCACGAATCTCAATATGCAATAACTATCAACACTCGGACGCTCTAACGACCTTGTCCGTGTATAGCAAGCAATGAAATACCATTATGATCCTATAAGGACGCTATTTACTATGCGTAATTGAACACCAAAAATATCCTCGTTATTTCCGATTGTCCCATCAAGCGGTGAATATTTGGAATCGTCTTCCAGTTGATGTCATTGCGGTGCATACAATCAATGAATTTAAATCCAATATAAAGAGCTGGATTTGAAATGAGAACGAGTGGTGGTTGCCGCAGTACCCATGGTTCTGATATATATACTGAATGATTTTTTTGATTATTTTTTCTTGTATTAATTTGTTTTTTATTGTGAGCACTCAAAACAGCCTTATGCCTATGACCTGTAATAATAACTCAAGATTAAGCGGTCATCAATTTATGCTGCAACGTAAACCACAGAGAAAGAAGAAATGTTTGAATTTCGCAGCTGGAGTCATTCCTGTTTGGAATGGTTTGCCTGCTGAAACAGTAAAAGCGGAAAGCAGCAAATGTATGTTTCGAAAATCTCTCATGTCGTAGCTTTGGGTTTGTTCTTTTTCATTTGCCTTCATCATTACTGATTTTACGAATTACCGTCTTTGGGTGTTTTTTACCTAATTTTTCTCTTTAATTTGTAATTTGTGAAGGTGTCTATATGAGCTGTGTTCATTGACATTCTAGTTATAATTTTTTTTAATAATATGCTTTTTTTCAAAAATGTTCACAAAATTATTAAAATTGATGTTGGTTTAATTTAGAAGAAACTTACGATCTGCTATTAATTTTAATGGGGTACTAAGTATAAAAAGCGTTATCTTTATCAGTTATAACTAATAATTAATAGGGGAATACTAGATATATTGCAATACATCGCAATTTTAAAGATTCAATTATACCTTTAAAATCACGAGTTTGTTATCAACAAATTCGGTAAAAAAATTGGCACAAAATACTGGAAAAAGTGAACATAATTTCAGATGATTATAATATCCCATTAGGTTCGTTCAAATATGTACACCATTGTCCCTGAATTACAATCATTCCAATTAAATCGAAACCAGTGTAATAAAATTCAATTAAGTCAAAAGTAGTTTATAACATTGTTTAGTGAATATAAATAAAATCAGCATCATTTAAGCGAAATGCGGTCACGCGAATAATAGCAATAATTGTTAATTTTGTATTAAATCACATAATAGAATATAAATAGTGTTAATCCGCAGATGACATGCTGAATCGTTTGAAATAGAAATGAAGCCTGTTGAACAAGAGTACCGAATCTTAGTATTGGATTTTATTCTATACTGTCACAGTTACGACTGAAGTTAAAATGTCATATTGACATAGTATATTGAAGCATTAGCTATACTGACGGATTTGCAAATAATTAGAGAAAAACACTCGCATTAAGCCTTGCGTGCTGTTATCTGAGTAAGGTGTACAGTAAATTAAGAAGATGCTTTCAGGAAATGATGGATAAATTAAATGCAAATTATCACAGTCAAGAAAAAAATACTCTTGCCTTGTTTGGGAAATCAATTTTATGGGTATTTGGCAGTTCTATAGTTATCGGCGTAATTTCGGGAGTAATTATGGCAATGTCCATAAAATTCATTTAGCTTTTGAAGATCTAACTTACCAAAAGAAGTCCCTCAAGGTTCCGCTCTAATTACCCTGTTGTTTAATGCTTATATAAACTGGTGCATTATCTGGTAGCTACTCGTTCCCCTACGCAAATGACTTGAAGATGTCGAGAACAGTTCATACTCTATAGACAGTAACAACCAAAACTGTATAAAAAATACCGATTTAGGCATTATTGTATCTAATGACCTCAAATTACGTTAGTTACATTTCAAGCAAGTGTCTTCTCCTACTAGGTATGCTGCGTAGATCCATCGGTACTCTTGACGCTAAGTGCTTCCACCTTATTTTCAATACAGTTATACGCATTCACAAAATGTACGTCTCTCCAGTGACATACCCCCAATTTAGAGGTGAATTGGACCTATATGGAAGAGTTCTGAGGAAAGCCACTCATATTGTACCCTCGTTACGGAATGTTATATATCTTGATATACTCAAAATTTTTGGGGTTCAATTAGTTGAATTTTCGCAGAGAGAAGCTGATTTGATGTTTGTTTGGCTCTCTATCCGATCCAAAGTACCCTTGTCGACATATATTTAATCTAAGAAATTAATCTGTTTTTCGAGGTCATCATCTTTATTTGAAACGTAGAGTACGTCCAAAGACGAGTTGCGCTATAAATGGTGACGGAATCAACGATTCGTGGAACAGCTTGCATGCACATGACGTCTTCGCAACAACTGCTAAAAAAATTTCAAAAACGACTCAGGACACGTTTTAACTGATTTTCTGTTTTGCTTTCTCTTTTTTCTCTTTATTAATTTTTATGTTTCCGATTTCACAAGCAATGTGCTTACCTGGTCGATATATCTATATAACAATTTCTTATTTAAATATGAAATACTTTTTTGCCGAAATGATAAAAAATTAAATATTTTCGTACCTAGGAATTCGAGTAAAATTTAGCTTTTAAATATATTCTGACTAGGAGATAATTTGCTTTGAATTTCAATCATAATCACAATTTTATTTTATGATCTTTGAATAAAGATCATAAAATCCAGTGTTTTAGGTCCTGATTTAAGATCCAGTGTTTTAGGTCTCCATTTCTAAGGTGCACTAAATAATTATTTCATCAAAGGAAACACGTAATTATCATGTATTTGGCACCGCTGCTATGCTGGGTCGAGGAATAGGGGTTAAAACCTCATAACATAGCAGTCTCTCCTGATGACTACTAATAATTATTTTGATACATTGTCTGTTATTTATTAGTCAATTCAAAATTTTGACTTTTATTTTAAATTTCAATTTTAATTTATTATAAATTATAAAAAATATTTTATAATTATTTGATTATTTATAATTGATTATTTATTATTTATTAAATTTTGATTTTGCGTTTATTACATCACAGTTCAATTAATATCAATTAACTGGTACTTTCTCCATTTCTACTCAAGACCTCATCAAACTACTTGGCCTCTTTTCTTGTCGATATCTTTCAGAAGTCTTACCGCTTAATGTGTGCCCCACTTGTGGAAATCTGCGATTATTGTACCTGTTCCAAAAAAACATTGCGACTTATTGTAGTAATTATAGACCAATAAGCCTGACGAGTTCAATGTGCAAAGTTCTTGAAATATTAGTCGCTCATAGAATCTGGAGTGACTTAAACACTTATGGAGTTATAGTGTCTTCTCAGCACGGATTCCGTCACGGTAGATCATGTCTGTCTAATTCACTAACTGTTTTCGAAATGTGGACTGATGCACACAGTTTTGGCAAATCAATTAATGTAATTTTTATTGACTTTTCTAGTCTTCGATCGAGTTCCGCATGGAAGTTTGCTGTACTTGTTGTCTAATTATGGAGTTTCTTCGTTGCGGTTTAGGTGGATCGGCGATTTTCTCAGAAATAGTTTATTTTATAGCTAGAGTTGGAAGTCATTTATCCTCCCCAAACGTTTAAATTGTGGAATTCCGCAGAGTACTGTACTCGATCCTATTTTCTTAATTGTTTACCTTAATGACTTGCTGTTAAGAGTCCAGAACCCTTGCTTGTATTTTGCGGATGACCTCAAACTTTGGTCTGTTAATATCAATAATACGTATGGTCGGTCCCTACATGACGACCTTGATAGAATACACAAATGGAGTGTAGCTACGGCTATGATACTGAACTTTGATAAATGTGTTCATATGAAGCTAGTAAAAAGTAAACACGATCGTGAATTTCAATTAGGGGCTCATACACTCGAAGTTATATCTGAGTGTATGAATTTAGGTGTAATTTTACACAAGGCATTGATAACTCGCTCAAATACTGACTTTATTTATGGTAAGGCAATGAAAGCTATGAATTGCACCAAAAATACGTTTGAAAGGCGACACCCATTAAGTTTTTAAGCGACTGCATTGCACGTTATTTCGCCCATACATTGAATATTGTTTCCATCCATCATTTCCAACTACTAAAGCATAAGTCACGAAGCTTAAATCAGAGATTTGAAGAGGCTTCAGATTGTGTTTTTAACTTGCGTGTTTACACGTAGATCGCTTAGCTTCATTACAGCTGCTTTGAGTGCGTCAAAGATGGATTTATCTAGATTTCATTGTGACGTGGCAGATGGTTTATTCCGCAGAAAGATTTTATTCTTACTATGTGAAGATTAGTTCGTCAGCTCATATAGGTCATCCATCTATCACTATATAAATTACGACATGGCAAAATCCCAAGCGTAGTGCGACTTCCACATCGGTCCTTACATAGAAAAAATTAGATTTATTTTTACGTGGCAAATGCGTGCTAACGCACGCTTACATGACCACGAATAAAAAAGCAAACAAAAGTTTAAATCATGTGTCGAGAAGGTGGGAGCGGAGAGGTATTTGAATGTGATAAAATATGAAGCGCGGCGAACATCGAAATGAAGCTTATTTCAGGCGAGGATAGCGGCGACGAGAAAGGATCAGATGCCGTAGTTGTTAGAGTAATTGGAAACGTGGAGTAAGAGGGAATGACGGGAACACAGCGATAGAGAGGTGGGGCGAGTGTCGTCTAAGAAAGGATGGTTGAAGAACGATGGGAAGCTGACAGTGATAATACGAAAAGTGACGAAAAAAAGGCGGAGTTAGATGCAGATGTGGATGGTGGACCAGGAGAGTTGGGTGAGATATGTTTATGTGAGGTCGAAGCTACGGAAACGTATGAGCACTCCAACGCGGAGTTAATGATGCGCTGTAGGGGTATGATGATAGATTTTGGAGAATTGGCGAAAAGGCTGAGGCAGTAATCGATACTAGGGAAGAGAAGCGATGAAAGAAGAGACATTCAAGAACGGAAGTTGAGAAGGGGGCGGATACGGCGGACGTCACGGAGAATTAAGTTAGACGAACGGACCTTGTAACGGTCGAAAGGCTTAAGTGAAAGGTGATAATCGAAATGGAATCCTAAGAAAGTGAGATTATTAACTATGGGGATGATTGATGAGGCAAAATATACAGGTGAAGGAAATATGTTAGGTTGACGTGGGAGGATCCACATTATTTTGGACTTGCCTGGGTTTAGAACGAGATGAAGATGGGAGAGACTTTTGTAGATAGAAGAAAGACAGTTGGAAGCAGAAATGGCGATTTTTTGTATGCGATAGACGGGTGCATGATCTTAGATGATTATGTCATCGTCAAATTTCATTACGTTAAAAAAGTAAGGTTTGATAAACGGAGAGAGATCGCCTAGTAGTATAGAGAAAATCAGGGGACCTAGGACTAAATTGTGGGACTCCGCAGAAAATAGGGATGAGGATGGAGGAAGATGAATTAGAACAGACGCGAAAGGAACGGGCGGATAGGTATTAGGCAAACCATGCTACGGAGGAAGAAAAGCCGTAATCGTAACGAAGGCGATGGAGTGTAAGGAATGTGCTGAATAAAGAAATTATATATGCATTCAGCTACTGCAGTTTCACGCAAAATATTCGACATTGTCTATTAAATACTGGTGTGAACGCTTTAAGTGATTTTAGTCATAATTCGTTTTCCTTTTATGTGAACAATTAAAATAGCCAGTTGCGGCTAATAACTTGTGTGAAATAATAAAAACATGTTTCCTCAAATGGACCTCAAAAATTGAGTGCATAAATACATAAGAATTAATATTATATGATTTAATATTATAAAAATGTATCCTCCAAAGGATCCTGTGAGAAAACAAGCAACGATAACAAGGTCCATGCTACCACGTTAGCAAATTCTCGGAGATGCATTTTTAAATATATCACCAGGCAGCCGAAACGACTGATGATATTTCACCCTACTGATGAGTGCTGCCGGCTACCATAAGCTTGTCTAGGAGTGATAAAGAAGTCTGCTCTGCATGCAATCGAACTCCGGTTTTTGGCCGCATCTACGATTATATATATTTATATATAATTCGTTGTTACACCATTTGTTTTATATATATGCTGTGCAAAGTTTGTAATGATGATGGGTGAGGGGAGCAAAACGCTGAAGATAACATTTTACGATTGTCAGGCTAATGTATACCCTGAGCGACGCTATGGTCGAATCGTATTCTCCTTTTTACTTTTTAGTAATGCTGATAGGCAATGACTTCAGTCATACTTGTGCACACTTGCTCGTCCATATATAGGTAGTCCATATAAACGTACAAAATGAGCTATTTTCCATCATGTATTCTTTTTTGATATTGTGATTATAATGCGAAAACATTATATTATAAATTGATTGTTCACTCATATTGGATTATTTATTAGTATAGAGAGTGAAGAAAATATTTATTTAATCTCGAATTTTCAATAGCCTACTGCTATCATCATCAGGAGTAAATGTTACAAAAAATATTTTTACAATTATTGAAATTATTGTAACATTTACTCCTGAAGATGATAGTAGTGGGCTATTGAAAATTCGAGATTAAATAAATATTTTCTCCACTCTCCACTAATAAATAAGCAAAAAATATTTATTTTACAGTAAAACTAATTAAAATAAAAACTTTTTGTAATCTTAGAAATATATATCGATCCAAAATCATTATTTTCTCAAACATCACACTTTCTCTTGATAAATTATTTATTCGCTAATTATTAAAGTCTTTCAATATTTATAGATTGCATGTGCAATTGTATATTCGTTCAATACACATGTCAAATTCCAATATCATCTCGCTGATTTGCTATAGAGTATCGGTTCTTTTGCAAATGTTTTTGGCAATACTGTTCTGTTGTATGTCACAAAGTTTAGCCTAAATTAAAGTTGTGTTTGCACACATACACATTTCGTAACAATTACAGCTTAATGATTTGTCTATTTAGTATTCTTTCGTGAACGTTCTTCGTATGTTTATAGTACAAAATAACTCAGGATCAGAATTTATTAATTGTCAATTGAAAACTAGGAAATAAAATATTGGCTCCTTATATTACTAACCTCATTATTTATTATTAAATATATATTAATATAATTGTACAGTCAACATGACTTTCGATGTGATATTTATTGTCTTACTAATATTTTAATTGCACGTGAAAAGTGATGTGATGTTGTACTCTGAAGCCGTAAATATTATCTTCAATTTCAGCCTCACTTTTGATCGATTTCCTCATTCTAATATCCTTAAAATAATATAAACCATGTAGATTAGCATATTATTTTTTGAAGTTCGTCTTCAAGTTTGAGCACAAAAGCTCGATACATGAGCATCTATATGTAAAACAAATAGTAAAATAAAAAAATAAGCATAATTCAGTAAACTTACCCAATTCAGGCAGTCCATTCTTGAACATTATCTGTCTTAATGAGTTTTTGAATAGATTGACATTTAGTCAAATATACAATATTTGCAGGCAATTGGTTCCACTTTTGTGCTACTCTGTTTCGGACATCGCTATATTTCCTACAACGTCTGCGCTTATGTTAATAATAATTCCGTTATTTAAGAACAAGCAACTATATTAGCTTGTTAAAAGCTAATATAGTTGCTTGGAGCGTAAAATAATGCCCGCGGAGCTGAGGTAGCCCCCTCACAGAAAAGAAAGGTTTTAAAACATGGTCGGGAGTTTGAAAAATTTTCCACGATAGAACAAAGTTTTCATTCCTTAGCATCTCCTCAATTTATAATAAATTGAGACGCTAGAGCTTGTCTTGGTATGGAAGTCATTATTCCTATACCAAGGAATAATCTAGTCGCTTTTCGGAGTATTTGTAAATTTTTGAATTAAAAAAAAGATTATTATTAACGTGGCAAATGCGTGCCAGCGCACGCTTACATTACCACAACAAAACAAAAATGTAAATCATGTGTCGAGAAGGTGTGAACGGAGGAGGTGTTTGAATGTGATAAAGGAGGGAACGCGGCGGACGTCGAGAGGGAGTTGATTCCAGGTGAGTGGGGCGGCGACGAGGAAGGATCGGAGACCGTAGTTGATAGAGTTATTGGGAACGTGGAGTAAGAATGTGTAACGGGAACGCAGCGATATAGAAGTGGAGGTGAGTGTCGTCTAAAAAAGGGATGTTGATGAACGATGGGGAGCTGACAGCGATGAGACGAAAAGTTACGAGAAGAAGGCGGAGTTTGATGCGGATGTAGATGGTGGGCCAAGAGAGTTTGACAAGATATGTGTATGTGTGGTCGAAGCGACGGAGACGAAAGAGCACTCGAACGGCGGAGTTGGTTATTAGTTGTAGGGGTAGGATGATGGATTTTGGATAATTGGCGAAAAGGCTAAGGCAGTTATCGATTTTAGGGAAGAGAAGCGATAAAGAAGAGACATACAAGAACGGAAGTCGATAAGGGGGCGGATACGGCGGATGTCACGGAGAATTGCGTTAGACGAGCGAACCTTGTCACGGACGAAGGGTTTAAGTGAAAGGTGATCATCGAAATGGAAGCCAAAGAAAGTGAGATCGTGTACTACGGGGATGATTGATGATGCAAACGATACAGTGAGCGGAGATATGTTTGGTTTACGGGGGAGGATTCACATTATTTTGGACTGGTCGGGGTTTAGAACGAGATGGAGATTGGAGAAACGTTTGTAGATAGAAGAAGTTCAGTTCGAGGCAGAAATGCCGATATCGTGTATGCGATGTGCGGGTGCATGAGCATATATGAGGATGTCATCGGCGTATTGCATGACGTTAAAGGAGTAAGGTTTGATAAACGGAGAGAGATCGCCAAGCAGAATAGAGAAAAGCAGGGCACCTAGGACTAAACCTAGTGGGACCCAGCAAAAAATAGGGATGGGAAGGGAGGATGATGAATTAGAATAGACGCGAAAGGAACGGTCGGATAGATATGAGGCAAACCATGCTATGGAGTAGGAAGAAAAGCTGTAATCATAACGAAGGCGAGAAAGGAGGACGGAGTGGTCGACAATGTCGAAGGCTGAGGATTGGTCGATGGAGATGAGAACACTATATAGATCCTTATCTCGAGAAATGAGTAAGTCTTTGTAAACTTTCATACACGCAATTTCTGTGCAGTGATTAAGCGGAAAGGGGATTGGAGAGGAGGGTACAGATTGGATGAGGAGAGATAATCGTTGATATGTATTAAGATGAGGCGTTCTAAAAGCTCCAAAAGAGTAGGGAGTAGTGAAATAAGGTGATAGCTAGAAGGAAAGGAGGGGTCGAGCGATTGTTTCTTAAGGATAGGAATAACGATTGCGGATTTCCAGTGTAAAGGGAAGATACGACTGGCGGATGGACGAATTGTAAATTTTTTACTGATCGAAGTTTTTCTATTAGATTTTTTGTTAGTTTTTCTGTTACATCATGTAGAAATTTATAATAATACAAATTTATTTAAAGTGGTAAATGCGTACAAGCTGCACGCTTACAAGTCCACTAACAAAAATGAAAAAGTCAAGCAGATAAATTGTTTAAATGAGATCGGATTTGGCGTTTGAAGCACGGCAGGGAAGTTGATTGGCGTATATGAATGGGCAGATGATTCCACGATAGAGGAGCAGCCACCAGGAAGGAGCGGAGTCCAAAGGAGGTAGAGTAGTTTGGGACATGTAAAAGAAGGGAATTACAGGAACGCAAGGAACAGTAAACAGGACGAGAATTATCAAGAAAAGGAAGGTTGAGAAATGAAGGGGTATGAAAAGTTACAAGGCGGAAAGCAACGAGAAGAAGACGAATTTGAACACGACAATAAATTGTAGGCAAATCGAGAGAAGCAAGATGATAGGATGTATGATCAAAACGACGAAGACGGAGGAGAATTCGGACGGCTGCGTTGACGATGCGTTGTAGGGGAAGAATAGTGGATTTAGGTGAGTTGGAAAATAGACTAAGACAATAATCGAGTCTAGAAAAAAGGAGAGAAGATATGAGAGTCATACAAGAAGGGAAATCGATCAATCTACGAACTTGACGGAGGTTGCGGAGTATCAAGGTAGATGAGCGTACTTTATCTCTAACGAAAGGTTTAAGTGAAAGTCGGTTGTCGAAATGGAAGCCTAGGAAAACGAGATTGTCAACGATAGGAAGAATTGTAGAATTTAATGATACGGAGCGAGGTTCTGAGCCGAGGCGTTGAGACATGATACACATAATTTTGGATTTATCAGGATTCAGAGAAAGGCGAAGGGAAGAAAGATGATTGGAAATTGAGACAAGACAGTCGGAAGCAGAAACACTAAGATCTTTAATACCATAAACAGGTGCATGAGCATAGATGAGAATGTCATCAGCATATTGCATAGCATGGAAGTTAAATTTATGAGAAATCGAAGACAAATGACCGGGAAGAAGAGAAAAAGGCATAGGGCCTAATACGGAGCCTTGTGGAACACCAGACGGGATGGACGAAGGATTGGAGAGAGAATAGTTAGAATAGACGCGAAATGTACGGTTTGATAGATATGAAAAAACTATGATACAGTGGGTAAAGAGAAGCCATAATCATGACGAAGGCGATTGAGAAGAATCGAGTGATCGACGATGTCAAAAGCAGACGATAGATCAAGAGAAACTATGACACTACATAATTTATGATCGCGCGATATGAGTAAGTCGTTATAAACTTTAAGACAGGCAATTTCGGTAGAGTAATTAGAGCGAAAAGCGGCTTGGAAGGGAGGAAATAAGTTAGAGGAAAAGAGATATGTATTAACTTGCTTAAGAACGAGACGTTCAAGGAGTTTAGAGAGGGTTGGGAGAAGTGAGATAGGACGGTACGAAGATAGTAGTGAGGAGTCGAGAGATTGCTTTTTGATGAGAGGACGAACAGTGGCGCATTTCCAGATGGAAGGAAATGTACGGCTACGGATGGACGAGTTGAACAATGTGGTTAGGAAGGGTAAGATAGAGGAGCAGATATTTTTAAGCAAGTGAGTGGGAATCGGGTCAGAGGGAGAGGTTTTATTAGGTAATGACAGCGGAACCAAAGAGATTTCATCAGATGAAACGGGAAGAAGGTGGAATAGCTATGGGAGGGAAGCATTTAAAGAGAAGCGAGGGTACAAGGGGGCTACGGGTAGTAGGGAAAGTAAATTAGATAGCTTAGTTTGTAGATAAGAAGAAAATTCATCAGGATTTATATTACAAGAAGTAGATGATCGTGAAAGAATTGAGTTTAAGATTTTCCAATGAGATTTAGAGTTGGAAGATGACTTAGTTGATTTCGCCAAAAGATAGTACGTTTAGTACGTATAAGAATAAGATGTGAACGGCGTAGAGAAAAGTAGGAATCACGGAGATTTGGAGGGAGTGAGTTGGGAGAACGTTTAAGAAAGCGATTATACACACGAAAAGAGTGACGGAGTCGACGCTTGGAAAGACTACAGTCAGAATCGGACCAGGGAGCATGGCGCAAGCACTGAGAGCGTCGGAGTCGACTAGGCAGAAGTTTATTGATGATAGACATAAGTTCAGAATCAAACAGAATGCAGAGATCCTCGGGAGAGAGATAGTTAAGAGGAAGTGAAAAGAGTGAAGAATTGAGTAAGGCTGTGCAGAGAATAGAGATATCGAGAAGTTTCCAGGGTCGACTTGGTGTGGATAATGGTGGAGGCGGAGAAGGAGGATGGAGGACGAGTAAGAGTAAGAGTGACAAGGAAATGATCGGACAAACCAGGATCAGTAATTGACAAGGAGGTATAGTCATTGAAGCAGTTAGGGACAGCAATGATGTCGAGAGCACCGCCGAGAATATGAGTTGGGCTTGTTGAAAGTAATTTATAGTTAAAATCAGAAAAAAAGATTAGTTAAAGTGATAGAGTCAGAGTCAGCCGGGCGATCAAGACGAATGTTAAAGTCACCGAGAACAAAAGAAGGAGTATAAGACAATGAACAGTGAGACATAAGATCTGCAAGGTCGTTAAAGAAGATACGTGATGGGGCAACTGAACCTGGACGGTATACAATCACAAGTTCCAGAGGGAAAGGAGTTGATAATCTGCATATGAGTAATTCGAACGAGGTGTAACGGATGTTAACGTTAATTTTACGTAAAGACATTGGGTGACGAGCAATGGCAACTATACCGCCATGGTTAAAAGCAGTAGATGTATGAGAGGCAATTGGACGAGCTGATTCAACTAAAGAACAACCAGAGCGACATAGACGACGAATAGCAAGATCGTCGGAGTCAGAGTGCCAGGATTCGGTAATGCAGAGAATATCGATAGATAATTGATCGAAGATATCGAGGAGCATATCAGCTTTATGAAGAATGGAGCGAGTGTTGAATAGACTAAGACGAAAAGTATGCTTAGGAGCGAGATCGACTAGCGAAGAAGACAAGGGGGAGAGATGGGACGCCATCGAATTTTTGGCCTTGTGTGTACAACGTGAAAATTTCCGTTGATTTGACGTATAGATAAGGATGACTCGCCGTTTGTTTCACGTCGATGTTTCTCAATGCGAGCTAAATTGAGCTGGGCAATATCAGAAGGGGAGCGGTCAGGAAAGATACGACAAGTAGACGAAGTGGTAAGAAGTTTAAAACGTTGGGAAAGTACCAAGGATGCATGTGAACTATGTCGGAAAACGATTTTTAGGAGTGGAGGACTGAGATGATTGGATTTAGTGGATTTGTTTAAACGGATCAAAGATACAGAAGCGATATTATTGAAGAGGGATGGATTATTATCAGGAAGAATGGTTGCTAGGATAGACCTGAAAGCAGATACATCATCGAGGCGACATTGAGGAGAAGCAGATTCGGAAACCTTTAAATTAGATATGATAATGCATCGATCGCGCGAAGGAAAACGATTACGTAGTGATGGACGGACTTACCTGGTAGTAGTCGAGGCAGAAGAGCAGATAACTGTGGGGATGACAGGGGTGCTAAGTGAAGATTTAAGATAGTTTGGAGCATGTGTGACAGGAGTGGAGTGTTGAATCGGTTGATCGGAGATGTTACTGGAGATGATTTTGACGGAAGGATGTAAATTATTGATAGGTGATACGGTTGGAGCATCTGTGACAGAAGTGGATTGTTGAATAGGTTGAACGGAGATGTTACTGGAGATAATTTTGACGGAAGGATGTAAATTATTGAGAAGTGATACGGTGGAGGTAGAGTAAGGGAGTACGTGAAGAGAAGAAAGAGGTATGAGATGTACTTAGATGTGGGGATGAATAGGAAAAATGAGGTACGAGATGAAGGCCTTTACTGTTTGCATTGTTAGGAAGATGAAGATTAAGGGAAGTTTTATCCGTAGTTAAAGATGAGTGTGTGTGAGAGAAGTTTCAAGAACGGGTTTCATAGATGACGAAGGAGTTAGTAAGCAAACGGATGACGACGATAGATTGGAAGATATGTTGTCGTTTGTTGATGTTCCATGTATAACAGCGGTCTGAGTCGACTGAGAGATATCATCAAGTTTATTTATTGAGCACAAATCTATTTCGTTAGCGTTCAGAACGTCTCCACTGTTTGAGTGGTCATTCTTCATTAGCTTACCTACTAGGGCAGCACAACAGAAGCCGCAGAGGATATTCCGATTTGAAACGTTGTCCTCGTCAGTGAAAGGAATAGTAACGTGAGTCCAAACATTGCAGTTCTTATTGTCGCATCCAATTTGCTTTTCGATGTAAGCTTCCTTGACGGACTTGAGTTGCTGGCCGACATTTTTAGTTAGCTTTCTCTTTGCCATAATAAAATGTTAATTAGTTAGTTATAATCAAGATTGTTTAAACTCCGTTAGTCTGCAAGTCGTTAGTTGTAAGTAGTTCGCGTTAATTGTAAGTAGTCGTTAGTTGTAAGTAGCGAGCGGATGTCGTCGATGGTTGTCGATGGTTGTCGATAATTGTCAAGCGGATGGTCGTCGATGGTTGTCATCGTTGGTTGTCGTTGGTTGTCGTCGAAGATTATAATGATGTATTTACATGTAAGATGTTTGTAATTGTATAGAATGTATGTTATTTATCTGAAACTTTTTTTAAAAAGTTTCAGATATCAAAGAATCAAAATGAATTATAAACTGAAATTAAAAATAAAAATCAATTTTTATGAATTGACTAATAGATAACAAACTATGTATCAGAATAAGAATTAGAGGTCATCAAGAGGAACTGCTATGTTATCAGGTTTCGGTCCCTGCTCCTCTACCCAACATAGCAGCGGGGCCAAATACACGCTAATGATGTATTTCCTCTCATAAAACTATCTAGTATCTTATTCTAATTCAAAGTATATTAGTTATTATCCATTCATAAAAATTTGCCACTCAAGAGTTTTACTTTATTCTTTATATTATTGTGTTGATTTATATATTTTTTATATATTTTACTATTTTGTGCTTGATGTTATTTTTATAGTAACCTAGTTTAAAATATGTATCTATTAAATTATTTAAATGATTTTGAAGAAAGCCAATATCATTACATATTGTTGCAATTCTTAAAATTTCATTATTTAATGTATTATATTTTATATTATATGGTATGCATGAATGCTCATGCAAAAATATGTTTCTTGTAAATTTAAATATGTCATCTTTACGATATAAATTAATGGAGTTTTAGTTAATGTTAATTTAATGTTCATATCTAGATATACACCTTCTTTATCATCAATATTGGTTTTGTTAAGAATGAGGCTTTCTGGATAAATTTGTTCACTAATTGAATAAAAATTATTAGAATTAAATACACATATATCATCAATGTTTCGAAACATATATTTTATATATTTATATTGTTTAGATTTAGTTTTTACACAATTATGAACTAATTTATATTCTATAAAGCTTAAAAACAAGTCAGCTATAATTGGGCTACTATTACCACCCATTGGAACACCTTTTACTTGTCTAAATATAGATGTCCCTACTTTTAAATAATTTTGATTTATCAAAATATTTAAGGATTCTATTAATTCAATTTTATCCATATATTTACATTTGCTTGATAGTTTATTTTTTGTTAGAAAGGCGTTATAATTATTATAGCATATATATGTATATATTTTTCCGAATATAAGATTAATTTTTCTAATGCATATTTATATCTGCTAAATCTAGATTTGTTTAAATCGTACTAAAATCGTATGTATTTATATTTTGAAAATTTATTCCTTTTGTCTGTTCTAATTCTTTTGTAGAATTAATACTGAAATAGTGTTTTATACCAGTATAAATTTCGATTATCCTACAATATTTTTTGAAGTGTGCTTTAATTACTTTAAGTATTTTATTCACATAAACAGAAAGTGGTTTAAATGTACATTTAAAAGCACTTCAAATAAACCTAGGTGTTATTGGATTTTTATGTGATT